>VZTL01078779.1:0-24843 GCA_013400535.1 Scopus umbretta
TGAGGTCCAGAGAGAGAAGGTGACCTGACCAGTGGTCATACAGTAAGCATATCGGTAATCAGCAAAAATGGCTCACTTCCAAATGTGCAATGCAATCTAAATAAAATATCAAAGAACTCGATCTCCTCTCACAGATAAAAGGAGAGAATGGTGAAAAAAATCACACAGAATTTCAGATGATAGAATAAAAGAAGTTCTACAGGTCTACATTTTCCTGCTTTATAGGGAAAGGCTGAAAATGATTTAGCAAAACACAAACAGAAGTTGTTCCTTTCCCAGACGCTGATTTATTCCTTAATACTAAAATACTATAAATAACAGATCTGCAGAATCATCTAGCCAAGGAACATATGCACGCATGTAAAGAAACACATCGACATCTCACCAGACTCTGCCGAGAGGTTGTCGTTCAGCTCAGCCTGCGGATGGGCTGTTTCTCTCGGCGTGCGGGAATTAGGGAAGCGGTTTTTGACTATTCCACCCCTGCCTCACCCATCACGTGCCTGCAGGTATTTCTGTCACTGTACTGGCCTTTCCTCATATTAAACATTGCCCATAATTTACCAGTTTTAACAGATTATAGCTACACATTTTGCCAGAAGGAAAACCAGTTCATCTGTGCACTACACAGGACTTTGAGTTAGGAAGTGGGACGTCTATGTCTCAGGCACTTGGGAATTCTTCAAAATTTTACCCAGCAACTTAGTAAAGTGGAATATATGGACTTTGTGACGAGTACTGCCATACTGTATGTAAAACGTTAAATAGCAGCAAAATCAGTCCATTTAAGTTACAATATAATGTAAGGGTTTGAGCTTTTACTACATAATCCATTTTAAAGTGCTCTTGGATATGCTGTTCTGTGGTAAAATTAGATTTTTAGCAAAACCTGCCCTACAAAATATAGCCCAAATACTTAGCATAACAAAATGTAATCATAGGAGTCAGTTTGCCATCTAGGATGCAATGCATCCTGCAGATTTTTTTTTCCAGTTACCTTTTAAATGCAATTTTCTGTCCCATTCTGTTGAAGACCAGGCTAAGTCAATAAAATAAATATAGCGTTGTAATATTATATCTTGTGGCAAAAGACTAGCGTCGCTTCTAGTCAGCAGCCATAAAAGTGATAAACGCCAACCAGATTTCATGTAAACATGCAGGTCTTTGCCCGTCTTTATCTAGATCGCTGCTTGTCTAGGGAATAAGGTGCTGAACCCCACTGACAGCAGGCCCCGACTTTCAGCAGTTCCAGATTTGTCATGCTCTCTTGTCCACAGAGGAAACCCACTTCATCAAGAGCGACCACATCGCCAGATACAGAATACTGATTTTAAGCAGTTATAATTGCATTTTCATCCATTCCAGAAGCATTTCTTAGTTTTCTTAAATAATGTGCTCTTTCACAAAATAGAGTATCTGTGTCCCCCTCAGCTGTAAAGCACACACACAGAGCGAGATGTTTCCAACCACAGGAGAACAGAGAACAGTCATTTAAAAATACAGATTAATAGGAACTCTGAAGGACATCTGTGCAGCTTTGCTCAAGCCACCTGTAAGTACAGGAGAAAAAAAACCCCAAATGTCTAACTGATTGGACAGACTTTTCCCGAAAGATGCTCGAGCATCTTACGAGCGTGCCAGCTTTCCAGCTGACAGCGTGCCTGGGCTGCGTTGCTTTGAGAGTCAGAAGGAATAACAAAAAATGAACAAATCATCTACTTAGTCAGTGGGCAGAGTCCAGCCTTGGAATTTAAAAACAATCACTCTGCCTAATCATTATTCATAGCGTATTTTTCCCTTGTAGAGCTCTGTCACTGGTTAATAAAATACCACAAGATGACTGTCCACTTTAAGCAATTATGGGCAAGATGTGCACTGCGATAGTTGGAGCCCACGCCGTGAACGCTTCCACAACACAGGAATAATGGGTACATTTCATGACCTTTCTACAGAAACATGGTGAGGAAAAGAAATCAAGTGAGCAGAAGTCACAGCCCAGTCCATGGAGTGGGCTCAATAGACATCTTAAAATTGGCCATCTGCAATTTTGAATCCCATGAATACCGTGAGTGTATCCTTAGCCATAACCCTACATGCATCCAGCTGGGAGTAAATCAGATTGAGCGGGTATGAAAAAGATTCTTGAGGATTACGTGTAAGATGTGAAAAGCTATCACACCACTATATATGATAAAACATAACTATAACGTAAAAGACTGAAAGCCTGAACGATTGGGCATTGATGCAAAGTGATTTTTAAATGTTACCGTGCAGATACGGCAGAAAATAATACCCTTCTTGCAAAAAACCAGTACTGAGTGGTAGAAAACAAAAGCCACTACAGAACCTGGTCTAGGGGAAGGTGTCCCTGCCCACGGCAGGGTGGTTGGAACTAGGTGGTCTTTAAGGTCCCTTCCAACCCAAAGCATTCTATGATTCTATGAGAAGGCAGCCCTGAGGAAAGACATGGCTGAAGCATGGGTCTCTCTCCTCTGCCTAGCAAAGCTCATCATTTCCACACTGTTTTCTTTTCTCGGTGTTCAAACTTTTACATAATTCAAGAGGAGTTCAGTATGTGCTGTTAGATAGATCTGTGTCTGAAGGGCTGCGGCAGCAGATGTATCTCTCCCACAGGCACAGATAGACCAGGACTTACCTATATTTTGCCCCTCATTCATTTCTCACAAGTGTCACATATGTGGACTTTACAAAAAAATGATCGTAATTGGTTTAGTGCACAGACGTGTCAAAAAATTGCTCTTCACATGCCGATATACTCAGTTAAAGTTGATCTGAGACTAGTCAGCATAAGAGAGGAACTGAATACCCCTTTGGAGATACGTGTGCAGGGCAACAGGTCTCTCCTCTGTGTACGGGCTGATGTGCGACCGAACAATCTGAATCCTGGCCTAATCATACACGTGAAACACGTCAAGCATCACAAGGAGTGGTAGGAAATAAAGTCTAAAATTTCAGAGGTGAGGTTGATGAAGAGATTGCATGCAGCTGTCAATAAAAGTCCTCTTCCTTCTCAACAAGTGCCCCCCGTGGTCACAGATCACTCGCAGGATATGCCACGCCTGACAGCAGGGTTGCAAGGAGTATTCTCTGCACCGAAGGGATATTGGCTTTATGCCTACTGTGAATAATGGGCTTTGTCAGGAATGATCTATTTAAAAACTAAGCACTACTCAGGGTTGTCTTTCAGNTTTTTTTTTTCTTCCGTCTGAGTCACATTCTGCTTTCCTCTCCCTTACCAGAGCCATGATTTTGTGCTTCTGGTTAGAGATTGTTTTAGAAAGAGGTGAAGTGACTGTGCTGCCACTATGGTAGGTGACCCGAGTGCGAAGCTGTCTCACAACTCAACTGCTACAACAGTTGTAGTGCTGCCGAGTCTGTAACCCCGTGACAGCTCTGCAGAGCAAACAGCTGGTGTCTGAGATGATTTCGGTGACGCGAGATGGTTTCGGAGACTAATGTTCTCGCAGCTCACTATTGACACATGGGACAGGTAAATGAGATTTACTTTGGCATCTCATTCACTTCTCAATCCATCTCCTCTAGTACTTTTCTCCCCTCCAGCCTGTACATGGAAAGGTCAATCAGTTTAATTACAGACGTTAGACACATACGTGCCATTTGCAGATCTGCTAAGTCTGCTCAGGCAACTGGAACTTTGTTGCACACTCTTACTGCTTTTTGCCCCGAATATAATAGCAACAGGTTTCTTAGCACAGCAAAGAAACCTTCCCATGTGGGAAGGTCACTAGCCTGATAACGAAAGAAATAAATAACTGAAGAGTAGTGAGTTTTAATGACATTTCTGCAGCTTCACCAAGACTGTCAGAACATGCTACAAATATTTATTAAAGTTCACTGCCTTCCTAAATAAACACTGACATCTCCATTTTACAGATGTAAAATCCAAGTCAGCAAATGACTGAACTTCTTCTACACAAACCATACAATAAAGAATTCCCTGCTCCTGTTTCGGGGCAGCAGCACGTCTTTCTCAGTGGAGCCGGGGAACCTGTGCAATCCCCCAGACCGTCACCCGTACCAGAATGCCGACAGCACAGCAGTCGGAAGGCAGCTTTGATCAAAGCATTCTCCCTTTCTTTAAAGACCCTGACTTCCACAGAGGGCGACCAGAACGGGTCACCTCCTGCAGACAGGCCAGGGGTGGCACTGAGGTTTTCTGATGTTTGTTCAGAGAGTCAGTACGACACTTTTTCACCTGTAATTTTCTGGCTAATCACTGCAACATCACCCCAGAAGAGAATTCTGCTGACAAGGCGGGTAGTTTTGATACCCGTCATTTCTCTCTGCATCACTGTTCGGTTCGGTACTCCCACATTCAAGACCTTTTGAAAAGCAGAGGCACAAATCCATTAAGGGGCTATAAATGGCTGACTGAGACTGGCGTGTTGTTTCTATCCCTTTAGAGAAACCCACAAAATTCTACAGGGGTCAAACCAAACACACAAATACACAAACAAACTGTAGCCGCCTCAGTCTTCAGAAACGATTTTGTAGTGTGTTCCAGGAACTCATACTGCAGTACAAACTTCACTTCGAAATAAAGGACACTTTACGATTTTTAATTGCGTCCTAACCTTTCATTAATTGGGCTTTATGCAGTGAGCAACGTCACAATAATAGGTCTGCAACCTCTGTGCAGAATGCAAATGGCCCACAATCAGGGGAGAGCACCTGAGCACGCCAGGCCGCCAGCCGCCGGGGAGCTAATGGACTCACGCAGCACAATAGCGACTTCCTAATTATCCAGTAGCCTTTGTTTCACTGGAATTACTTTAAAAACAAGCAACATCTGAAAAGTATTCCCCACTCCACAAATTTTGGCGTTCACTCATCAGAGAGGCATACAACAGCTCTAGAAAGCTATGCCTTTCAGCAGCTCTGAAAAGTCACATTTTAAATTTATTTCCATAATAATGGGTCCAGTGAACAATTGTGTCAGAAAGATTTATTTGCATACCTCACATTTATGTTTTCATGTCGTTTCTGAACTTCCCATAAACAACGGATTTTACGGCTAACAAAAGTAAGAATCCCAAGGGCAGTAACTTTGTTTACGGCTTCGGCTGCACGCGCGCAGTCTGCCTGCATCTGTGCCACAACACCCGAGGGGCCGATCCTGCAGGATGCTCAGCACGGCCCTGGCCGTGTCTGGAGCTCACCTGTCTCCGCCTGCGACGTACAGAACCCGCAGGATGAGGCCATGACGTGTGAGCTCGGGGCTTGAAAGACACCGACCCTACCTGCGGTGAGGGAAGGGAGAGCGCAAGTTAGACGGGATCTCCCCGCAGAGCACGGGGATGGCCTCTCACGCTCATGCCTCGGAAGGGCTTTGCAGCTAAGAGGAACAGTTAATCCCAGTCTCAGAGCCAGATTTCCTCTCTCTTC
The DNA here is from genome assembly GCA_013400535.1 of Scopus umbretta. NCBI lineage: Eukaryota > Metazoa > Chordata > Aves > Pelecaniformes > Scopidae > Scopus > Scopus umbretta. Next base: position 5,428 of record VZTL01078779.1, read on the forward strand.
TTCGCCAGGGCTCAGGCTTCTCAACCCCAGCTTTAGGAGCAAAATTTGGCTTTCTTCCTGGCCTCCTCGGCCTTCCTACTTCTTGTGCCTTACCCTTTGCACCCCTCCACCAAGCCCCGAAGCCGCAGTCGAGCAGCCGTTTGCCAGGGACAAGCGCAGCTGCAGGAACCCCGCGCGGGGAGCCGCAAGCCTTCGGCACAGCCGAGCGCAGCCCCGCGGGCGCCGGGAGCAGCTGGGGCGCAGGACCCTGCCTCGCCGCCGCGGCGCGGGGAGCCCAGGCAGACCCCTCTGCTCTGCGGCACGAGGAGGGGCTGGGATAAAATCCAGATGCGGTACTGCGCCCCGTGCACGGGGACGGGTTTTCCGCCTGGATTTTAAGGCCGAGGGTCTCAAAGCCTCCAGGAGAACCCAGCTCCCTGGGGTAGCTTTGAAGGTCTCGTCCTGGGACCCTCCCCAAAATGCGGCTCCAGGCAGGGCAAGGGCTCTGGCACGGGCTGCGGAGCAGCCAGCAGCACCTGAGACCTCTCCCCGCAATGGGCTGGCTGGAAATATTTCCCAACAGAAACTTGTTGTCTCTTGGGAACTACAACGCCATTTGTTCTAATTCTTGTTGACATTTCATTTCACACGCTATTAAATGAACCCCTTCAGAAGGGCGAAACGGAAATTTGCTTGAGAAGAGAGAAAAATAATGTGCACTTTAGGACAAAACAAGCTCATGATTTATTTTTCTGATATAGTTAACATATATGGTGCAAAGCATCCGGCCAACCTTAAACAGTACTGCGCTGTTGTACGTAACATTGTACTTGGTGACTACGGCAGCGAAGTCACTAACATAATGCCACATGCTTCTGTCGTTATTGCCATTTTTAAACCAGTCGTAGTATTTCTAACTAAACAAACCTTTTCCCTTGTTTGTAAGTAGAGTTGAAATGCTTTCTGTAAATATCCCGTTTTGTATCTGCGATAATACGATACTGGATAATGGCAGGACAAGTGTAAGGGAACTTAAGCGAATAACTTTTTATTTGACCAATTTAGCAATGACACATTATATCAGTCACTTCTGTACCGGGTCTGGAGAGGAAGCAGTTAGCCTGACACATTTTATACCTTTCTTTGAGCAATATAAAGTGACCTTAGGAGATGGAACAAGTTGCTAAAGGTAGCTGTGAATCTCTTTTACTGGCGAAAGGGAGCAAGGAGGGAGAGGGACGCCCTGGCGCAGGCAGTCTGGGGCAGAAGGACGCGTGGGGACGGCGGCCACGAGAGCGCCGCAGGGGACGGGCCACTGCTGGGGGGCCCACAGCTCCCAGCTTTGGTGGGACCACGTTACGCAGGAAAAACACGCAAACTGATGTGAGCGGAGCTGAAAAACACAGCAGTCAGAGCGGCTGCTATAAAAACACAGCTTCCTCCTGCTTTCCGCGGGCCCTAACTCCCAACGTGCTACCTTTACCTTCTGTGGTGATTAAAGCTCAGCAAAATCACTCATACCGAGACTCTCCTCATTGTATCACGTTAAGAAATAGACTTTCTTACTTATTTAGAGAAAATAACTCCCTTTTTCCCTTCTAAATGTGCTTCCATAGGGGAAGTGTAATACTGAAAAATGCTGCAAAGGAGTCCCTTTGTATCTGGCTAATCAGCAATTTTATGAATACTGTAACAATACAATTCACGGGGATAAACGAAGGCCGTCAGCTGCAGAAACCACACAAGTTCATGACGGGAATGCATCGGAGCACCTTGCAGGGAGGTGTCCCACAGCATTGCCCTGCGAGCTGCAAACGCGGGGACGGACCGAGCGGCATTCTCGCCATCCAACACCTGGGCAAGGCGAGGGGCAGAGGGACAGACGCACAGCCCCACCGGCCGAGCTGCCGGCGGGACTGCTACTGTTCTAGCCCAGCACCTGCCTCCAGCTGCCAGAAAATGCTAGAAACTACCATGGAGAAAAATTCTTTTGAAACAAGGAATAATTTTGAGGATGATGTGAACTTCTACTTTCTCAATTTTTAAACTAGGATTATGTCATATAATATCCTTAAAGATATTCCCCAGGGCCAGTCCCTTTTACAGTGAATAATAACTAATCACCCATTTCTTCCCATATAATATACTACCGCCTTCTAAATTTGTCGATCTAATTAGCTCTTTTCCCTAACACTCAGTATGATTAAATCTGTATTAAAACTTTCTGTGCAGCACAAGAGCAGACACACCTGAGCATTTTCTAAATTTAGCAGAGGACAATATTTAATGGGTTATTTTTAATGGATGCTGGAATCGCTGCATAAATGAATTCTGATTTGAATTTCCTCAGCCTCCTTATTTTTTCCTCAGCTTCCTTAAATTGTATATCAAGCAGATTAGAAAGAATAATGGAGAAACGTACCTGGTACCATCCATCAAGTATCTTCCAGAACTAAATTAACAATGAGCACTTTATGCAAAAAGAGGAGGAAGGAGCTGGGTTTCTTTATACTTCAGCTTCATCATTTTATAAGATGTGTCAGACCAGACACATTTGGACTCATCTCGCAGTTTCCATGTGGTTTAAACAGGGCAAACAGAAGGGCTGGAAACAATTCTTGAGGATTTTCGTAATTTGCATTTAATCTGGATTTTAGGAAAGTTTGCATGTGTTTGGGGTAACGTAAAGGCCCGTTCGTGCGCCGCGGAGCAATGACCTGATCTCCTTTGCACAGACGGCGTCAAAGTCACCGTTGATATGAATCACAAACGCACCACAGATCGTTAAAAGATTTGTCATGCACCAGCGTTCTGCAGGCTGCAAGTGCAAAGGCAAGGCCGCCTGCCCCGGCAGCCTCGCCAGCCTGCGCCCCGCTCGGCATCCGCGTGGGAAGCCACGTGCTCCGGGGGAACCCAATTTTCTCCTTCCTCCACTCAAATCGTGGGGACTCCTGGGGTTCGGCTCTGCAGACCCAGAGGAGATGGGGGATGCCGGGCATGGCACTGGCTCAGCACTGGGAGATGCAGCCTCTGCACTCTCGGAAGAGCGGAGCAAAAACTTCCCCGGCACTCTGCCAGCTCCACCGTCCAACAGGGAAAACCGGCTCTCTTCTCTTCCCCAGAGCCCAGGAGATGCTGAATTTTCCCTAAAGCGACAGGCTCAGGAAGCAGAGACTCAGGGGTTATCCGAGGCGTGCAGAAGGGTAAGAGGACCGTGGCAGATGTTCCCCACCAAGGAGATCTCCCGTTAGAGCAACCCGACTGCGATGCAAGAGCTGAGCTGTCTCAGCCTCGGAAAACAGGAGCGACTCAGGGCTGTCTCCTGAGCTTAGGAGAGAATTTAAATTGCTAAGTGCAACTGGCAACTAAAGAGGCAAAGCAGGAAGGATGGAAGACCTGACAATACCAGCTCCAAGAAAAAAGGGTAAAAATCTGTGACGGGATCTCTTCCAAATCCTTTTACTGCCATTCATCAGGCAGGTAGATGGGAAACCATGCCGGTGCTGCTGGGGGCTCTCGACTGCCTTCCGAAAACCCCAGAAAAGTCTTTGTGTGCCTCTAATTGGAATACTTTCTGTTGCCAGTGCAGGAATTTATCTGACTCGTGTTGTGAGGGTTGAAAGTCGGTTCTTGGCCCATTTAACTATACAGCCACCTCTTTCATTAGAGTCCACTGGCAGAAAGATAACCAATTCCATCTTCATAATTACAAAGACATCCACAGCAGGAGACAACAAGGTTGTTTCTTACGGAGGATTTGAATTACTTCAATTATCGTGTCTGAAGCCTCCTATTCAGGGAAGTGTGAGGTTTGGGAATACTTTAGAGCAATCAATTGTGCCTGATTGGTTATATTCAATAAAACTAGATGGGAGAATCTTTTTTTGTTCCCTTTAGGCAATACAAGCTCAAAGCCTTGTAAAATCTCTGTGCCCCCTTCAGGGCTGTCGCTTGAACAAAACAGAGGCACAAGCTGGAGGAAGGAGAAACTAATATTCTGGGTGTATTTAGGCTGCTTCTTCCTGAAAGAACAGTTTATCCTCACACGCCATCCACCGAATTCAAAGAGCTGTGCTAGGGAGGGCAGGGCTGTTACCCTCCCTTTGCGGGTGAAGAAGCTGAGGCACACAACGGGAAGCGACCTAGGAAAAGGAATCACTTCTGCTCACGTGATAAAGGCAAAAGAAAAGGAGATCCAGTGTGTTACTGTGCAAGGCTATACCTGGCTTCCAGTAGAGTACAGAAGTAGAGCAGGAGGATGTCATGAACCCATCCCTGGCCAAAGGAGAGATCCATTCCCAGAGTGGATTCACTCTGCAGCAAAATCCAGCCAAGCTGAAGTTTGACCTCCAGTACAAATGAAGTTCTCATGACTAATTAAAAGGCACTTTTTCTTTCTCTCCTCTCTGCTAGTCAATAAAATAAACAATAGCCTCGTGGAATACAAAGAACTTGCTTTGTGCATTGTGGGTTCTCAAAGATGTTTTACAGCACTAGATAGCAAACACAAAAGCTGAGCCGATGATGTGTTTATTTCTGTACGAATATGTGTTCCTCTGGTGTCACTTCTGGCACGGAAGAAAAGAAACATGTTTCCTCCTAAACATTTCAAAATGGCCAGAGGATTTAAAGCAGATCCTCATTAAAAGATTTGTAATCCTGTCTCTCCAGAAGGCACATGGGAAAATGGGTATGCCTCAAAAACCTACAACACATTAACGTTTTTTACATAATCCACTCCTATTTACCCAGACCTCCAACTTACATTTAATTTGAAGCATAGATATGGGCTCAGATAGGTTTAAAATTCTACACGGAATAGAAACTCTTTGCTGATTTGAGGCCATGGCTATGAACTTACTCCCATCTCTAGGAGTTGTGCCTGACACTAAGAACTCCACCAAATCTCTGAACATATTACTGTCTCCTCGCTTATTAAATTTCCTAAAAGTTGCCCCCAAGAAAAGATTATTTTTCTCTTCGTTTCCACCTCTGATCAAAACCCTAACACCTAAGTCAGACCATCCTGTTCAACTAAAACCAGATAATACTTTCAGGTATACTTCTTCATTAGCCCTAAAATCTCTTTTGGGGAGGTAGGAGAATTGTTCTTTTCAAGTGAAACAGGTATTTATGAAAGCTACAATTGCTGTGCTCGCGAGCACAGCGTGCCAGTTCAGCACTCCAGGCTGGATCAAGGAAGCGCTTCAGCACATATTTCATTTAGGCAGGTGTTTGAGTCTTGCTGCCTTAAGCGAAGCACATCTCCGAGCCGGCTGCCGTACAGACTGGTTTAAGCAGCAGCTTTGCTGTACTCTGGTCTACAGCTTAGCCCTTTTCTGGTAAGCTGCCTAAGACGGCACCACCGCCTCTTTCAAGAGCTAGCCAGAGAAAGTTGCAGAAAGCAATATCGTGCACTCCCCAAGGAAATTAAAGTGGTCATGTTGGAGCTAGTTTCTGCAACGGAGAGCGAGAGATGCTTGCATTATCCGTGAAGTATAAGATATTGTGAAAGAGGGCTGTGCTTTTGCAGTTCATGCCCAAGCTGAAGCTCTCTCTCACCTCAGGACAACCTCGCAGCCTGCTCCCGTGTTTGCTTTGCAAAGAAAAGGAGGACATAAGTAAAGAAAAAAGTCTTTTTCATTGTTTCGATTTTTTTTTAAGTGTCACCTGAAGGTTTAAATTTAGTAATTAAAAGTCCCTCTATGTTTCTGCATGAATTTTTAAATATAGTCATTAAAAATAAAATAAACCCTTAGCATGATCCACCTTACATAACTTCCTCCACAATTTAAAAATAACTTGCACAACTTTCTAGCACTCGGCGTGCATCACAGCAGTTACAGCAGAGGCAGGTACCCCGACGGCAGCGCACGCAGAGCTCCCCACCTCACCCCAAGCCTCGCCGAGATCTTCCTGGACACGAGCTTTAGCCTTTGGCTACAGTGAAAGGGATAAGACAGCCTCCTGCGACAGACCCGACCCTGGCGGCACCCCAAACCCCAGCTCTGGGGGTGCTGGGGGAAGGCGCAGCCCCAGCCCGGAGCGGGGGTCGCCCCTTGCCCCACCATCAAAGGAGCCTGGTGGGTCCCGGGGGCCCTGGCTCGGCGAGGAGGCAGCTGCACGCGTACAGCTGTATTGTGGGGATCCGGTCGTCTTTCTGCACGGGCCGTTTCTTTACTCACTGCAAGCACATATAATATTTTAAAGAGCTGTTTATGTCTGGAGCTAAAAGAAGCATAGCTCTGCATTGTAGCTTGGCTCCTGGCTAACTGAATTACCAGAGAATCCTAAATCTGCTGTTATTCTGGTCCAATGAATATTAAAGTCAGGAGAAAAAACTCATTAAAAGTCCCAAGCGTATAAATACAAAACAGAGCTATCTTTGTATTTGTGCTGAAATCAAACAACGCATTAATAGCGCCTCGGAAGATCTTCTGTGTATTGGTCTATACAGCTCTGCAGCTGAATCCACTGCTATGTACGGTGGGAGGGCCGAGTATGAATGCTCTTCTGTTCCAGATAAAGTTCCTGGGAAATTCTCAGAAGCAGCCAAAAAACTAGAAGCCAGTAAGAATTGCAGAGTGGAAAGAAATGCCCATATGAGAATGATAAATGCATTGGAAAATAAGGAGAGCGAGGATATATATCAACATAGGTATATAAATCATGTAGATACGTGATGAATTTGTTATGCCAGCTATGCCTGTTGAACTGTTAAAGCAATGCTAATATATGATTGAGGCACATGTGAGAAACCCTAGGCAAGTCTCCCAGGCCTTCATCCCTGTCTGGAGTAAATTATTATAGATGTACTCACCTAAGTTTACATTAAATTAGGATCTAGCCAGTTTTAGCTAGAGAGAGAATTATTACTGAGCATACATCAGGCAGAACATCATTAGGGAGTCAGGCACATGTTTATTTTCTATTTCCCCGCTGTATGCTGTCCCAAGTCTACCCGCTGCCCGAAGCTTTCTTCTAAACAGACACACACCCGCTTCGGGTGTGCAAGAAAAACCCTTCAGATGAACCTCTCCACCTCACAGCATGGCCCTGAGCCGAAGCCCGGGCACGGCCATGCGTGAAACGGGCTCAGGACCTTGCGATCCTCCCGGGGAGAAGAGCATCCCTTGGCGTGTGGATCCTGCAGAGCCGACGCTGCAGCCCTGCCCTGGCTGGCGGAGCTGGCTCCGCATTTATTTTCAAGCAAGGAGCCAGGTCGGACAAGACCCCGGGAGTCCTGCCTGCCCTGGGCAGCAGGCAGCACCGCTGCCAGGCTGCTGTGCCACTGCCTGCGGTCCCCATGCCAGTTTGCTGTGTCATTGCACGGCTATTTATAGACTCACGGTTGTATCCAGGGAACCGGAGGATGTTGACTAGTATTCTTCTATGAATAAAACATGGATATTTTCCTGGCTTGAGAAGTTAAGCTTTAGATTTAACGTTTTTCTCTCTGATTGGGCTCAGCAGCTGAGCCAGCTACTTGTACTTCAGCCCCCAAAAAAAGGGACTTGAAACTTGGCCTGAGAGAATACGTTACAAGCACTAGGTCAATATGTCCTTTGCTGTGACGGAACAGCACTGTTCTATCAATATTATGGAAAAAAAAAACGATAAAACTTCAGGAAATCTGCTTTTTCTGCAACTAGTATCCTTTTCTCCAGTTTTTCTTCCCCCTGAAGTCAAAAGATACCCTTCCTTGCCAATTGAGCCCAAAACATTTCATTCTGAAATTTCTTTGGATAATACAGGCCTTGGTAATTCTTTCCTATCTGCAATTATAAATGGAATTTAAACAGAAGGCATGCCCTCATTTTTTTCCAAATGCTAAATTGCACAAGAGGAAACATTGCTTACTTCCTTTTCCTGATGCCCAAGCAGAAGCTGACTTTTACGGGCAGAGGCTGCCCACTCTGCCCTGAATTCACACTATCTGGATGACATCCAACATCCCCAAAAGTCCTCACGAGCCAGGGAAGTCTAATGGGGACCAGATCAGCGTCATAACAAAGACAGAGGGACAGGCCAGAGATGCCCTTGCCCTTGCAAAGGCTGAGAGTCCTCTTTTAGAAACATATTCAGGGAGAGGGCAAGACTCGCTCCTACTGATGTGCCTTTATGCTATTCTGGCTTTGTAGGGGGGAAAAGAAGGAGCCTTAAGGTGAACACAGGGTGATTTATGCCTACCCACAACCTTTCAACCATCAGCTTAGTGAAGGGAAGGGAGGCAGGGTGCCTGGACGTTGGGCTTTAAGCAACCTAGCTTGGGTATGAAAAGCAATGAAGGCACTGCAGCACACAGTGCAGCGCGCGGCTGTTCAGTGGGTTAAATGAATCTAAACTGAGCTCTGTGCTGTTGCAGCCAGGCTGCTTCTGGTACATCTCAGCTTGCCAGCACCAAACCTGCTTTGGGATCTCTGCGCTGCAAGGAATTCACCGTAGGTCTGTCCACAAGGCCAGCAAACAAGAGGTCTGGAGTGCACCCAACTACACAAGGAATGGCCCAAGTATTTCACCCTCTCCTGGTTAAGATGCTGAGTGTTTTGAGTTGCTTCCTGCTGAAATCCCCATTTCTTGCCCCTCTTCCTATCGTCACACATTTACTGGAAAGCATCAGACCTGATGATATACTGCATTATTCTAGCTTTACGCCATCCTCATGCTATAGAGTTAAAGCAGCATAAAGCCCACAGTTTATCACATATCTTCTACACCAGATGAGTGGACGGATAGGTTGAGAGAACAAACAGGAGATTCACTGTCTCTCAGGCACAACGTGTCCTTCTGTTGATCAATAAGAATATATATCCTGTTACCTGCAGATTGCCATGTCCACCCCACTCTCTCTCTCCCTGTTGAAAAATTAACGCCAAGTTTCCTACTGTGGCATCTGAGATGACAAAAGGAAGGTCAATTTGGTAGCTACATTTCTGCCTACGGTTCTGAAGTAGGTCAAGTAATATAGGACTTGGCATCACTCTCAAAGTAATCATAACTGGAATTAAATTTAGATTTCAATAATGAAGGCACTTGAAAAAGTCAAAACTCCAGGCCTGTTTCTGTGGCCCCTCTTTCCTGCAAGAGCAACCACGTGACTCTATAGTCACCTCAAAGGATTGATAATATCCAGATATTGCCAATTCACCCAAGAGAGTTTTTTAATTTTTGCCACTGTTTTTGTCAACCTCCCTGGACAAATCACCATATGGTTAAACATAGTGCTTTCACGACAACTTCCGCCGCAAATTTTCAGTTTATTTATGAGCTTCTATAACATACATAACCTTATAACTGCCTCTGCAAGATGAATAAATACCATCAGCCTGTGCTTTTACAGCTGAGCATACTGCAGCACGGGAAGATGCATGGAGCTGCCCAGGTGCGTACCGCAATGATGGGCCCAACCCAGAGCGAGAGCTCGGATTCTCCTGGTACTTAATCTACATTACTCCCAAAGTGTTCTTTTCAGGTTCAGAAAGGCTTGGGTTTAATGTATACTTTTCATGGCTCACTAAACTGCTTGGTTTGAGTTGGATTTGCAAGAAAAATACCAAAACATTGCAAGAAGACTGTTTCTCAGTGTTTCAAACCGTCCTACATGAGAAACCTTGCAAGAAGAAAGCCTGACCTAATGAGATTACCCAGGCTACTATTTTCAGGGCTAACCGCACTGAGGAAGAACAGAAAGAAAAGCACATTACTGACTGATAAATAAAATAAAACTCATTTTCTGATTTATTCTGTAAATCAAAATGCTAAAAGAACCTCTAAGGCTATATTAAAGCCGAGAAAAATGTAACACCAAATCAATGTTAAAGGCCGTCTCAGCATCCTTTTATCTAACCAAAATTGTAAACACACTGCTACATTCCCAAAGCACAAAATCCATTTACACTTTGCATACTTGAAAAGAAGTCTAATGCATTTTGAAAACCACAGACTTAACTGCATGCTTCTCCCATTTAATACAACAGGACTTAATAAGATTTGCAGGAGGCATAAAAGGGAAATTGAACCCTATAGTTGAGCACATAATTTCAGGTTCCCAGCAGAGAGGCCAACTTAGTGATGGGGAAAACGTAACACCAGAAGGGATCCAAGCAGGGTAACGGATGACCAGAAAATACAGGGGAAAGTCATGAAGCGTAGACTCAGTGCTCAACTTCTTGCAATACGTCTCTGAACACTTAGCAAACGATTTGTAATGACGACAGGGAGACAGTTTGCAAAGCTAGGTCCCTAAAGGATTTTCCTTCTTGTGGATAACTGCATTTTGGAGCTACCCAGGTCTTGCTAGCTTTGGGTAACAGAACCGGACAGCCAAGCTCGGAAGGAAGAGGCTGCTCGGGCTCCACAAGTTAGTGCTGCTCGTGTCAGCAAGCACAAGCACGGCCTCCCTGAAGAAGCTGGCGCATCCTCAGGGAGGTTTACATGTCTTCATCCTACTCTGGCCTTTATCTAACAGCAGATCAGTACTTCTACCTGAGAAGTGCAAGTTTAAATTTCTGAGTATGACAAGAAAAGAGAAAACCCTGAAACCACACAGACATGATCTTAGAAAGACAGGTCTCGAGACATCTAAGACTTGTAGTCGTTTGAAGTCATCCACATGACTAGCCATCTGCCCATCCGTGGACATACCCCTAACAATTATCCAGTGGCTTTTGATCTCTTTGCTGACATCTCAAAGTGTCCTGCAAGGTTGTAGAAGCACTGAATGGTGTGTTCATCATTATAAAGCCCTCCTTAAACTCTCTGCCCTGTTCTCGGCACTTACGCTCCCACAACCTCTGTGAAGTCCGTGATGTTGGAGAAGCATAAACACAAGTAATATTTTTCCCTCTACTTCAAATTAGAGAGGCAGGCATTAAGCTTAGTTTAAACTGGTATATACACAGCAGAAAGCCAAGAGCTTATCCACAAGTGGTCTAAAGCATGGCATAAACTCAAATGACTCAACACAACAGATGCTCTTTATACCTGTCTGACTTTCCGCACAACGTGTGCTTTGATCCAAAAGCTTTTATGGTAATGCTTGAGCCAAAGATCGCTGAGGAAAACAGAAAGATTCCTGTTGACTCAAGTAAGCCCTGGATCAGGCTGTCAGATGGAGGAACTGAGCATCAGTTCTGGAGTCAGTAATGTAAAACGTGCACACGCAAAATTAAAAACATGCTCCTGCGCAGTCACCACGATAACTTAACACTAATTCTTCCTCTGTTTCCTTCCCCCCACCAAAAATACCTTTCAGCAACGGTCAGGGAACAAAGTATGACTCTAGGAAATCTCTGCACATTGCCTGGCTGCTGCCTTGTCCTCTGCCTAGAGATCGGGTGTTGCCAAGACAACACGCGAGGAAGGAGCCGTGAGCGGGCTGCGGGGAGCGTAGGTGGCCTGAGGAAAGGGGCAAGGGGTCGAGCAGGTGGGGAGCGGATTTCCATGGAAAAATCGAATACTCACTTTGGAGGGGGCATATGAAATTACCAGGGATAACATTTGTCCTTTTTCCCTCACTGCCTGCGCGGCGGTGTGCCGAATTCCCCGGTTCTGACACAAAGTTCTGAGTTGTGCAAATAAATCCAGGAAAAAAAAAAAAACCCAAACAACCTGGGTTCACTGCTGCAAGCTGCCTTGCCAAGGAAAGGAACGCGATGGGGTTCCTGCGCCTTTGCTTTTTGGTCTCCCACCGTTTGCTTTCCTCGCCCCGCTCCTCTCCCATCTCCATCCCGTATCCAGCAGGTGTTTCCATGGCAACACCATGCAAAGCAATCCTTCCCTCGACACCGGGGAGAAATGTTGAATGGCTGAAAAGAATTGGCTTGGGAAAACCTGGAAATTCAACTAAAAATAGGAAAGGCAATAATGGAAGGTGATGGTGGAAAGCTGCCTGGGGACTTCAAACCCTTTCTGGAGGTCTCGCTGCCGGCCGAATGCAATTTGCTGTTTCTCTTTCACTCTGATGAGAGGACAGAAAGATTTTTGTTTCCTTGTAAGATGTGAAGCATTGCTGGCAGCGTCGTCCCTTCATTCAAGCCTATTATTAGCAGTAATTCTCCTAATTCTATTTGCTCACATAGAAAGGATTCTGAGGGACCTAGAGAGCAAGGAATTGAGTAGCAGAGCCCCAGATTCCCTGCTAAGGAATGGCTTCACTTGAAAGCACATACTGATACAGTAAATCGGTGTAATTTGTGCTCTGATGTCCTGCATGGTTTTACAACAAGTGACAAATCAATCATTATACAAACATCCTTTGATAATCAGTGTGGTTACATTAATTATGATAAATGCTTTTAGCAGCTGCAGTATGTGGACACGATGCATAATTGCATAGGAATCATATTACCCTACTTTTCTATTCATGTCCTGAAGTACAAAGTCTCTCAAAAATTGCCATACTTCAATAGCTGAATGCAGAGTTTACAATCCACTCTTCCAAGTGTTTAATTGTAGAAAAGGCAGAGTCCATTAGTATTACTGCTATTAAATATTAAGTAATATTCCTTGAAAAAGAACCACTACCACTTTACAAATTACAAAAATGCAGGAGGACTGTATCACTTTCCTGACCCAGGGGATTAATTGTAGCAGTTGTTGCACAGCAACACGGCACAGCAGATTAGGACCTCGCCTAATGAATAACACTGCATCCAATTGAAATTGCAAGGAAATTTAGCTTGGCAGAATGCAATTACAGAAGTCTAAATCTGATTGGATTGCAATATTTCTGTATTCCTAAAAAGTGCATCTGTAATGAATGGTAAAGAGCAGTAGATGAGGAACGTGTAATTCCCATTGGCCTTAAAGACACGAGAGGGGTGAGGGCTGAAAGGTTTCAAATTAAAGCGACAAATTCAACAAACAGATCAATGGGTACATCTTCACATAATTAACGTCGGGGATTCAATGCCACAGCGCCTCATTGGGAGTAAGAGTTCAGCTTCTTTCTCAGAAAGACCGGACATTTCTATCAAAACCAGGAACTGATGGTCAAAATAATGCAACGTGAATTCAGAAAAGGTTATCATTCTTTTGAATTAATAGAGACGTGTCCTTGGTGGTAGGTTTTCCCCTCACTGCCTGCTCAGGGTCTCTTTTTTTCAGAAGCAATTCGCATTTGTCCCATGGAATGACAGGATGCTGAACTGGACAGATTTCCGGAGCAACCTCTCACAACGGTGCCCGTGTTTATATTCCCTCTCATCCTAACGATCGCGAAGAGCCAGGCCCTTGGTTTTACATTGCGTCGTCACGGAGCTTTACGAGAGTCTTTCAGGGGATTTTGATAAAGCAGAACAGCCACGTTAATTGTGTAGGAAACCGAAAGCACACGTTTCAGCACTTGCTACGGCATCTGTGTTATTCCTGCAGTAAACCTATTGCTGCGAAAAGGATTTTAAGTTCAGTTTTAGGCTAGAGAGACCTTAGTTGTTTGGATAGTAAAAATGGCATAAACATTTGGAGAGACTCTAAACCAGTACAGAGGAAGGAAGGAAAGCATGCAGGAGCGCTGCCCTGGGAAGGCGGCCGAACGGCTCCTCGGCGTTCCAGCTGCCATTTCTCAGCTGGCACGGAGAGTGCAGTCGCGATGATGGAGCAGTTTGACAAGAGCCTTGACATTTTAGGGCTATGGGAAATCAAAATGAAAAAATGTACAGGAAGGCTCCAGCTGAATCACAGCCTGGCCTTCCTGAAACAGAGAGGAATCGCGATACGGACCACGCAACCCGCCAGGTCCGAGCAGGAGCCTCGACAAGGAAACTCCTGTTCCGCTAACTCCAGCTGGGAGTGAGTGTAACAGCAGCCTTGCGGCATCCTGATGCCCTGGAGGGAAGCACAGCCATGATTAGCAAAAGAGCAATATTTAAAGCATAACGATAAGTGGAAATTCTGCTTAAAGGACTATTTAGAGAGGATTTTCCCCCAGAAACTGACTTTTTAAGACACGGAATTTTCATAAAAATAATGAAGGCTGTAATAAATCCTGCGTCTATACATCCCGTTCCCAATACTTTAGACTTCAAGACACCCATTTTACAGGTTAAGGGATCCATTTTATTTGATGCACGTAGAGAAAGACTCTGCAGAAGGATTTAGAAAAACACTGTGTTTTCAGCAAAAAAACCCCCACCACTTCAGAATAAAGGAGACTGAGTAGACACAGGTCTAAGGGGACTCCTGAAGCACCTCCCTGAGATCCCTTCTGCTGTCTTTTACCACCTTATTCTTTGGGTTTTGTCCAGCGCCTTTTCTTTTCTTCTGCACAGGAGTTCTCCTGAAGAACCTGTGTCCGCAGGTCCTCCGTGATTCCGCAGCCCCAGGGCTCTGTCCCCATCTTCCCCTTTGCTACTTTCAGGGATGTAAATCAGCACAGTTCCAATAGTCGTATCACTTTTTAGCAGAGGGGTTTAACCGTGTATTTTCATCAATTTTCGCTAAACCCCTTGGCATTAAAAGATCTGAAAATAAACCCTCTTTCATATTTGGTGTGGTTTTGGAGTCCAATTTAGAAATGGTTTGAGAAGAGCTTTTTTCTTCCTTTTTAGCCTTTATATCAGTCATTTTATCTGATATATGATAAGCTCAGATGAGTTTAAACTGATTCATCCTATTTTGTAATGTTTAAATGTACTTTGCTGAAGCTCCATCATAATGTCACACACTTTTAAAATGAATAATTCATCCTGCCCACCTCTTCTGAAATGCCAAAAGGATACTGCGCCTCACCAGATAGAAGCAAATACCTTTACTAAAAAGTACACAAGGAAACAATATAATTTAAGAAAAAAATACCAGCCCAAGCTGCACCACTGCAAATCTTAATACCGCGATCAGACATGGGAGGACACGTTAAGACCCTGAAGGGAAGGAGAAGGCTCTTTTCCAGGGAGGGGTCAGGCCAGGGATTCAGTTGTTCCCTGCATTAGGCACCGACGGCTCCGCGCTTTCCAATGGGAGTCAAGAAGCATCTGGGAATCACTGACAGGTGCAGATAAGACTCTTCTAGCAAATGCCTGTCAAGGAACTGTGCAAGAAATGACATTGATTTTATCCCCATGCTGGTACTATTTCAGGAAGAGCCTTTGTCAGTTCTATATTTAGCTGCTGTATTATGTACCTTGCTAATAGTCAGGTAGGGTTTTGTCAATTTTGAACCCAGCAGGGATCAGGTTAAGGCTCTGGAATGAATGCCACTTTGTGCAAAACTGGTGTTTGCCAACTGGAATAAAACACAGGTATAATGACAGAAACCCGGAGAACTCCAGTACCAGGCAGAGGAGTTTCCCACAGCTGTATAGCACGATGGTTTCCCGCAGCCGGTGTGCAACGGCACGCTCGCACCCTGGGCTCAGTGGGGTGAAACCTCCCGCCCAGCAGCACCCTCCCCAGGGCAGGGGTAGGTGCTCTGTGAGATGTTCACAGCTCCCAGGAACACCATTGCAAATGCCTCACCAAATGGTGAGGCATCGGCACAGGCTTCCCAGGGAGGTGGTGGAGCCCCCATCCCTGGAGGGGTTCAAAAAATGCGTAGATGTGGCACTTCGGGACATGGTTTAGTAGGCACGGTGGTGTTGGGTTGACGGTTGGACTAGATGATCTCAGAGGGCTTTTTCAACCTTAACGATTCTATGATTCGATTCTAAATGCCCCAGCCACTGGGAGTGGGGAAGCAGCTTAGGATGGAGGAAGATGAAGGTAGCAGAAACACCTGGCTAGGTCTTTGGGAAAGGAGGGTGTGCTAGAAGAGATGAGGAGGGGTCACAAACCCATGCTCACGTGGATTACAGGTTTTGGCTTGGTCCAGAGCAGAAAGCAGCATCTCACCCATTCCCCCCGGCTGGCGTCACCGCAGGAGCTGGTCCCTGCTTTGCTCACAGCCACTTCTCTGCCTGGTAGGAACCAAGAAGGAATTGTCTGAAGATGTCAAATAGGACGTTTTGCACTGATGGAAAGGCGAGAGCTGGGCTCCTGGCGGGACAGCTGAACGAGCAGGGCCATTTGCCAGAATCACTTGGCCCCCAGCAGCCCCGTGTGCCTCTTACGAACAGATGCCCACCCCAACAGAGCACTCCACAATGCCGACCAGCGCATCGTTACAGAGCCCCATATTTGAGGGCCTAAATTTTCATTTGTAATTCATAAATATTTTAGGCAAGGGTATTTTTACCGAATCATGGACAAGGCACGAGACAAACTCTCCACTGAAGTATACTAAAGGCATCTGATTGCTTTTGCCGAACATTTGCAGCTCTACTGGGGATGCCAGGTGCTATCACTCAGGGCACACCGCTTCAGACACTGCCAGGAAGAGTAAGGCAAGGACAGACTTGGATCATACAGTCTTGCTTTTGTGGAGACAGGCTTGCAGAAAGCCAAATTCACCTCTCCAAACACCTTTTGAGTCTGGACTAAATAAAAATTAAAGCAAACTAAAGAAAAACCTGTAAAACTCCATAGTCATTTTCCATCAAGAGCCCCATGCTGCTCATCAAACATTGAAGAGCAGTCTGTGAATATCTGAAAAAATGACCTCATTGTCATTCTTCAAATCTTCCCTTCAAGCCTCAGAGCACAGTGATGCTTGCAAAAGAAGACTCGATGATTCTGGAGTCCTGTGGCCACATGTTTTCAAATTCACCAGCACTTTTTCCACTCCCAACTCTCTTTTTTTTCTATGGTTGAAATGCAAAACAAATGTGTCGGCGGAGCCCCTGTACACTCACCCAGGCTCTTTCTAAAGTAACTTGCGCAGGGAAAGAGAACAACAAGCCAAATGTTTTCGCACTGGTTGCAAATCTGCCAGAGTCTTAGCTACAAATCCGAAGAGCTGAACCGCATAACGCATCACGCTGCTGCGGACATTTCCCAGATAGACCCAATTGTCAGCACTTTGGGGCAGGACTAAGTGAGAAGCGTTTAGACACCAGCTGAGGACTCTGTCTGCAAATGCCTTAGAAATGACTGAAATAAAATGAGTGACTCGGCATTGGCCTCTAATTAATCTCAGAGGGCTGATTAAGAGCACTCTGAACCCTGGTGAGAAACTAATGTGTGTGGGATCCCTTAAAAAGTAGGGTAGGAAAAAACAAAACCATAAAGCAGAACCATAAAGCAGGCCTGAAATTGGGCAGAGCGAGCTGGGGAGGGCACAGAGGAACGTACAAAAGAAAATTATGGTCGCATACAGCTCTGAGCAGGGCCTCCCATGATAACTCAACTAGGGATTGTGTTGTTTCTAACACAGATCTGTGGCAAATTCAATACCCGTGAGCATTTTCAGCTCCCGATCAGCCTGAGTCACGCTGCTTTCCTTTCAGACACTGGATGCTCCTTGGGGAGCACGAGCAGAGACCTGGGCCTGGTTGGAGGTCAATACAGCGACCGCCTCCTGCCTAGAGAGTGGTGGAAGCGGTGCAAGGTCCGCTCGGCGCCGTGAGTCAAGCGGGCTGGTGGCGTGGGCCTGGCACGGAGGGGTCGGGGAGGGGAGGCAGCTCCGAGAGCACAAAAGCTCGTGACTCAGCCCCTGGTCAGGCTTCGGACAGCAGGGACGGGGGAGCGAGATGTTTGCTGAGGATTCCTGAGGCTCCTACGGCTTGTGAGCAGAGCTGGGAGCTGCTGCAAAAATAGATGCAGTCTCCTGCTGGGTGACTTCTCTGAACCCAGTGCTTGCGCTGGCTTACGTGAAGGCGAGTCTGGAAAATACCTTCCTCCAGAGCACGCTAGCATCGGCAGAGCATGCCTCCGTGTGGATCAGAGGGAAGGGCCAGCAGATCGCCTTTCAGCAGTGGTGTCTTTTGTAAATGATGGGAGGTGGAAAGATCTGTGCACCAAACAAGACATTCAGTGCTCTACGCCATGCTGCTCCGGGTAGCGTGCCTGGTGCTAACCCTCCCTTTTCTAAGAGAAAAACAAACCTGTCGCATCCCTCCAAGGGCTGAGACGCACCCTCGGGAGGAAAATTAAATCTCCTACAGCTCCTTTGGGAGGGCAGCCCTGCCTGCAACAGCATCCTGTTGTCTCCGTGTTTGGCTGGCCCACTTAGAAGGCAAGCGCTAGGGACCTGACTTCTGTCCAAAAGTGAAATCTAAATGGGAGCATATGGCGTAGGTTTAAGCATTTTGCTACTGCTCTAGCTTGGGAAGAAGAGAGAGCAGCTAGGTTTTGGATGCCAGTGAAGGCTCAAGGTCCAGCCACAGAAAGCCCATTCCTGGGGGATTAGACTTATTTAATGTGACTAAATTACCCTTCCACAGTTTCACATTCATGAAGGAAATTTGTATGTGTGATATTTATCTCTCTCTATATATATACCTATATGATTGCACAGTGTTTTCATAAAACCTATGCAACCGATCAATGGCGGGGATATCCCTTTCCTACATAACCCATCACTCACAGACCAGCATTTATATGTTATTTATAGCTATATATAAGAGAAAGTTATTAATCTCAGAAGTCTTGCCAGACTCTGGGCACCTAAATGCCCAGTGGGAGAAGCAAGGCAGAATGTGCTAGTAAACAAACACAAGATGAGCCACAGCAGAGCAGGGGTTCATTAACAGCTTTTAAGGCAAGGAGGGAACATTACGATCACCCTGGGGCTGGCTGTTCAGCAGCAAAAGGCAAACCACCCATCTACTCGTAGATATGCCATAACTAGAATGGGCTCATGACTGATTTGCTTAGTTTTGAAAACCAGTAGTGTTTTCTACCAAGTTCAGTCCCCTCTTTTCACTATCATTATTTATTAGGTGACTTGGTTTACTCTTTTTCTCCGGTACCAGGCTGCTAGGGGTGCTGCCAATAGTTGCTAAGACATATTCTCTGCTCCAAAAGCCTCACACTTCAAGAGGAGAGGATTTAAAAGCGGAAGGGACACACTGTACAAATGAAAAATAGGGGCATACAGACTGACTCCTGAACTATACTGAACTCTGTTCCTGATTCAGCAAAGCAAATCAGCATTGATTTAAACGGTGCTTACAGTAAAGCAAGTGCTTAAGTGCTCTGCTGGAGGATTACTGGGACACCGAAGGTCTTGATGGATTCGGCCCAGCATTTCCCTGTGGCAGTTAAGTCACTTTCGCTACATTTTGCTATAATTCTGCCACTTCACAAAGAGTATCAAGCTTTGTCTCCTACTAGCCATCTGCAAAAAGTCATCAAATAAAACTCTGTAATGAGTTCTCACTGCAGAAATCTTTCCCACCATCCGTGTTTCAGGCACCTTTGACCTCACATCCCCGTAGAAAATGACCTTTCCCACATCTCATGGCTATGATCTGCTAACACTGAGTTTTACACTGCATTCATATCCCCTGTGACATGACTTAAATCTGAACCAAGACAAGGGTAAAAGGTGTAGAAAAAATCCAGTTATAGCTTCTTTATAAATGATGATTCCATTTAAGAACTAGAAAGTACTATTCAAGA
>VZTL01078786.1:0-15903 GCA_013400535.1 Scopus umbretta
TTAAAAAAAAAAAAAAGACGAAATGCTGTTCTCCTTCTGAGAATTTTGGGAAAATGCATTAATGTCAATTAAACTGTAATTTTAACTCACAGCTGTCTTTCAATGCCACTGAAATAGGTAATATCAAAAACACTCCATGAAGTTCTCTTGAAATTTTGAATTATGCGTGGAACCTGTTTATTTTACTCTTCATAGCTTGTCTACATGCCATATTTAGTTGAAAATGAGCTAAATGTAAATTGCATCAATCTTTGTTTTTTTCCAAACCCTTTGCAAACAAAATTATACAATGCTTCTGGATTTCACTAGAGAGACTTTCAGGACAATTTCAATCACGATTTTAGCCTTATGTTCTAGTTTATAAACAGCTTTTCTAATCTCTCAAAATGCAAAAGATATATATATATTTGTAAATGTCACATTTAGCAACAGATTGCGCACATTGGCTGGGCCAGACACATATTTAACATTTATCTATTGGCTTGGATCCAAGACCTCACTTAAATTACTCATGTGCTTATGACTGGATAAGTGTTTAGTGGATTGGGGCCTAGAAAAGGAATGCTTCTTTTTTTCTTGTACTAAATTTGTAATGCTTGCCTAGTTTTTGTAGTTTTGAAAGTTGTGTCATGAAATGTAATTTACCTTGTAATTCCATTCTTTCTTCCATGGAGAAGGACAGAGAATGTGGTAAAAACAACAATGTGGTACAGAGAATTAAGATGAGGCTAAATTAGTTATGCAAAATACAGTTCAGCTGGTTAGGAGGCATTTTTGTCTCTTTGAAGAAAAAAAAAAGAAAAAAAAAATATTCTGGTCAGGGTCTCCCAGCTTCCCTGTATAGGATTCATTTAATGCAGCTTGAAGGATTACAGGTTAATATGGTTTGATTCTTCCAGTTTACTCCATCTTTCTATATACAGCCATTAGAAAACTTCTAGTTGCAAGAGGATTTCTGAAAAAGTGGTTACTCAGCATGTATTAAGTGTATTTTAATTTTAAACAAGTAAAATAAAACCCAAGAAAAATTAGTAGATTTTCTGCATTTACACTTTCTCTTTAGATGGCTAAGTTTTGAGGCAGAGACATCTATGCCCAGTATAGAGAGCTACCAGGGTTGAAATTATCCACAAACATTTCTGCTTACAAACAGGAATAAATTCCAAATGCTATGTCAATGTGTGAGAACAAGATGCAAAACTAGAGTAAAGGAACAATGTGACTCTTCTATTGGCAGGTTATGCAAGTTCAACAAAATATAAACAAATGAAATTCATTGATGGGCATCTTGCACTGCCATTCTCAGCTGAAGAGGGACAAAATTTGATGATGGACCTTTCTTCAGGGTGACCTTGGTTCGATGGGGTTCGATCAACTGACAACCCTTCTGCAGAGGATCCTTCCTCCCGCAGGGTGAGAGCGTCTCAGTAACAGAGTCTGACATTTTGTGTAATTTTAATTTTTTTTTGGTGAAAGTGAATTATGTATTTGTGGATGAAAGCTATAATTCCCTCCATTTCTGCAGCCACACTGATGGTTTCCATAGCAACTTGCCTAGAGTTTGGAAGGAAGCGCACAGCCTGCAGGAAGGAGAAGGTGGAAAGGTGGTGGGGCTTGTTAGCATGAATAATGTGGCTGCAATGCTACCAGAAATCTCAGCATGTCTTTTTTAAAAAGACTTTTCCCTCTAGTCTGCAGTGCATGAAGACTTCTCACCCCCTTTCATTGTTTCTCAGGTTCAGGGAGCTGCTGCTCCACCAGCACCAGGTCCAGGGGTGTCCTGGTGTTCCTTCCTCTCCTCTTCCTGAACAAGCTCTGTGGGACCTTGAGAGGTGGCATGCCAGCCAACAGGATGTCCACATGATTTAAGCAACTGCTGACACCAATGCACCAATATTTGGAGGTTTGGCTGTACTTCATGGTAGTTGTCTCCTTTGTCAAAAAAGTCAGGTAAAGCGAGGAGTGGATGAACAGCAGAGGGGAGGCACAAGTTTTCTGGAGTGCAAGTGCAGAGGGCAAGGTTTGAGAAGTACCACGAGCAAACACAACCAAGATGGGAGAAAATGTTTGCCAGAGAACAGTATGATTTTAATTCTGCTGTCCAGCTTTATCCATACTGATTAGTCACCAAAGGAAAAAATACATTTTAAAGGCAGGAATTCAAAAGCATGGCCTTAAAGAAGAGGAGATAGCACTGCTAAGAGTAACTAGATAACTTACTCCTCCACTGTAGTCTCCACCCTTGTTTAGGAAAAAGAACCAATTCCAAACAGTGATCACTTGGCATTTCTGATACACAAGCCTTTCCTCTCTCTCTAAATTTTGGTTATGAGGGCTTTATTTTTCCTCCTGCTCATACTAGCTGGGTTTCAATACTGCCCATTTTGAACTTAGACCTGATGAACTTTGTGATAGTTCAGGGTGGGCAAAAAAACCTTGAGACAAATATGCAGGTCTGGTTATTTTAAAAGTGATTGAATGGAAACAGAAATGAAATTGAGTCCATGGCTTTCACAATAACAAGTTTAGTAAGTTTTGGGAGGGCAAACAATTTGTCTCAGACAATGAGCAATGTTGTTCCTGGCCTATGAATGATGCCATTATTATCAACAAGGAGTTCACTGAAAAATATAATGTATTCTGTACCCTTGGTGAGGTAAGAAGCTGTACTTAGAGACTAATTATTGTATCTCAGTCTCAAAACTCATCACTGGTGCTGACTGCGCTACAAGGGAAAGCTTAATATCATCTGTGGTCTCCACAGTGCAATAAAAGGAATTGTAGGATATGTGCTCATAGCTAAAGGTATGGTCTGAACATGATATGCTAAGATCCTTTAAAAATATTACTGTCCTCTTGAAACTGCCATGAACTTACACTAATAAGGAACTGAGAAAATGACATTCCTCGTTAACTCTTCAGTATTTAAGTTGTCTGTTTAAAAAATTTGTTCTCAGAACCTGAAGCTAATATACCTGTGTGGAGAGATTATTTTACACTTACGCCATTTGAGATGTTGCAAAGGACTCAGGTAGGATCATGAAGTGAAGACTCTAAAAGGTAGCACAACAGCTCAAGAGAAGATTATTTTCTTTTCTTTTAATCCCATTTTGATATTAAAATTGGATTGTGAAAGTCTGCCCTAAATCCTAGAGGGTCAGACTTTGAAGTAAGAAGGCAAACAAATGTGGAAGTAGTAGGGATGTTTTGCTTCCAAAGAAGCAAAATCTTATAAAAAAACAGAATGGGAAGGAGTACAATTACCTACCAGTACTTCAGATAACAAATTACTTATAAATCTGTCTAATTCAAATCAATGGAATGAATATGGAGATGTGTTTTATCAAGATTTAAAAAGATAGTAGAAATTTATTTGAAGCCTGGACTTTTACAAAGAGATGCTGTAGAAACACTCTTGAAGATATTCCAACTCACATTGTTCCCATTTCCTGATGTTCTGGTTACTCATCTTCACCCATGGTGAGACAGCTTTTGAATTCAACTGTTGAAGTAATTTCATGAGTATTTCAGATCAAGCCAACTATCAGTTGTCTTTCAAAGTAAATAATCTTTCTTTTTCCTGTTTAGGTTTTGGCCTTGTGAGCTTTAAGCAGTGCAATTTTCATTCACAACTGAAAACATGCAGTGGGTTAGAAGTCTGCACGTGAACCAGAACAGCGCTGGTGGTCTAGAGGAGATCTCTCTTGGGACAACACACCTGGATGACTGATCCTAAATGACTGCCCCTGACAGAAAATTTTCAGAGGTGTAATTAATTCTTTTAGCCTCATACTTAAAGAAGCATTTCTTTATCGAGCTATTTTGTTCCATAATGAAACTTGTTCACTTTCATTGGAATGAGACACACAAACCTTTTCCCAGAGAGCTTGTTTCTTCATTAATACAATCAGGACAGCTAAAACCTCTCTGGAATTGTCAACATCTATGCTGCATTAAAAATCTTATTTCCATATCTTAATCCTACTGATACCTGTTCCTTTTCTATCCCTGTAACAACCAGGCAAAAAATATTACAACTTTATAAACTGTAGGCTGGCTGGCAGGGCTTCTCACAAATGCTGTTGCGATAAAATCTAGTGCATTAGCTCAGCTCAACTCCCCTTCTCTCTGAAGGGCAAGGATCTGTACTGTGAAGGTATGGTTCACCTGGAGGTCAGCCTGACAAACTTCTGATCAACCATTACTGCACCTGATTTAATATAGGACCAAGTCTTCATCTTTGCTTAGTGACTGAAAGCTTAAGATAGCTTTCTGCTTTTCAGCTGTACCCGACAATGTGATGGGTTCTTAATTACAGTGAAGTATCAGACAATCTAGATTACACTAATTGACATTAATTTAAACATTACAGTGTTATTAAAACAAAGCAGTTGAATCAATCTGGACCTGGTAAGTTTTCTGTTTGCTGTCTTGTCAGTTTGCTGGAATGGTTAGGCTTCCAGTAATCCAGTTTGGCATTTTGGGGATTGATGCTGTTGGTATTATTTTTAATTGACAAGGTTTGAAAAGTAATAATTAATTTCTCTCCCCATATTTCTCTGAGCTGTGATCTCACTCAACTGCTGCCTGTGGTCCATGGCCAGAGGTGGTTCTGTGTTACTGCATAAGGAAGAAGGGTTTTATGCTGTGCAGAACTACAGGAACCCTTCAGACTATCACTTCTGGTTTTGCTTCTTTTGAGGGACATCACTTTTCTTCATCTAATTTTTGGGGAGTCTGTGCCTATTGGTTTGTGACAAGTTTTTGTGACTGGAAATTAATGGGAGAAGTAAAACTCTGCCCATTGAAGATGGTGATGAATCTCCCAGTAACTTGCAGAGACACTGACTTATTTTTTTAATTTTTACCCCAGTGACACTTTACATATCCTTCATAGCAAGTGACAACATAATACTTTTTTTTTTTTCTGCATTCTCCTCACCACTGCATTGATACGAAGGGCTTCATGTGTACAGAAGTGGAGAAACCAGTGAAAAAAGTAGGCTGTTGGTGAGACAGTAATTCTTATGGGTCAACAGAAACTTTTTGGAAATGGATGAAGTGCTGAAGCCGGCAGAGCGAGTCTCACAGGATATGTGCCCAAGTGTGACCGAAGAGGACAGCAGCACCCTGCTGCCAGGACTTGGGTAAAACTTCTCAGCGTGCATTTGTGTTTGCTCTGAAGTGCAAACCCCACTCTCTTACCTGATTCCACAAATAGAGCTGTGCTTCCAGACACCACCCCTGGTAATTATTGTCATTAGACTAAAAGCTCCCTTTGGTGCCTTTGTTTTTGTTCACTGACATTCATTGCCTGACAAAGAACATGCTGCTAATTTGTTTTCAAGAATATTTTTTTCGACTTCTGGGTTAGAAACTCTTTCAAAATGGAGTGTTACCCTTATGAAAGTACAGCCAAACATATGCTTGGGATCTAAATACCTGAGAGCATTTGTGTGTGGAAGTGGGAGGAACGGAAGTGCCACTATACTTTAGAAAACCCCAAAATGATATTCACATTTGTTCCTTCTGGGCACCAAGGCTGCAGCAGTCTCTTGACCACCTTCATTGGCTCTAGCAAGCTTGCTTTCTGCGCTTCTGCTGCACCATTCCTGTGCCAGAGCAGAGCATCCTCCTCTGCTGCATGAGGGATCCTGCTTTCTCCTGGCCCTGGCACAGCACCACTGGCAGCCCTGGGATGCTCAGGGGGCCCCACTCACGTGTTTATTCAGCTTTCTCCCACCCTCTGTGTCTCTGGGCTCCATCTCAGCACTACTTGTTATTGCTTTGGCAGCACAGTCCCTGCTCAGTAGCGTTATTTCTGGTACACTGGTAAAGAATGGGGATCTCTATGGGTTACAGGCATTCGTTACAATGCCGCGCTGTGGGCTGCTTCATTTATCGTCTTGGTAATCCTTCTGTAATTAATGAGGTGAGACTATCTGAGACTGCACTTCACACAATTTCAATTCCCATTAGTACTGAACATTAGAGAGATGAAGCAGCACTGTATATGTATACGTACAAAAATTTCCTGTGCTTATGCTGTTATTTCTGCATCATTATAGCTTTTTATTAGAACTAAATCCAACAGCAGAAACAAGTATCGTCTTTTGGATCAATTAATCGTTATGGAAACTGATCTTTTTCTTTTTATGCAGGTTTTTTTGATCCTGCTTGAAAAAACATCATCAAAAATAAATATGTCTATTTTATAGGCAGAAGTAGCCCTTTAGCTTATATAGTGACAAGAAGCAGGACTTTGAAGGATGATCAGGTCTGTGGAAGAAAAAGAGACACCAGAAAAATCTGACATGTGGAACAACAGAGAACAGATATAAAAACTTAATTTTTAACTACTGGAAAAACTCCCACAGAAGTCAATGCCATTTCCATTTAAAATTAGGGCATTATTTTGCAGTTCTATTTTGTGTGTTTTCATAATCTCTTCTTTTTCATTGAGCTAGTGTGTTATTATGGGATTATTGATTGGACTACTGGCCTAATCTATAGGCCCGCATAACTGTGGGATGGTATACCTGGATGAATCTAAATATATGTAAAGCCTGTATCCTACAAAACATTAGGAACTATTAAAATGTCAATGGTGTTTAGTTTGAACAAGGCATCATTAGTTTTTCCCTAAAGAAAAACTTTCCACAACCCAGCTGCTTGGATAAAATGCTGTCTCTTGGAAACTTCAATGAGAAATAGTTCTTCTTGAAGGTGAACATCCTGACATATATGGTGAGTAATCTATTTATAACAGCCATAATGTGACCCAAAATGCCTTTCCAACTATTTTTCCTACTTAGGGTTTTTGAACACTAGATGACTCCTTGGCTTTTACTTCAAGAAAGTACAGTCAAAGACCTTTTCATGTTCAGCTCAGCTGAAACAGGTTGCCAGAATATGGCCAGATCACTGTATTTTCGGTCAGGCAGAATTCCCTCCTGAGGAGCTGGGTTGACATAGGGGGGCAAACGCAAGTTCAGGATTTGGACATACCTCTATAAAAGCAAGTTAGTAGTCATTTTTATTTATTTATTCTCACTTTGCCAACCCTGAACAATAGATTTTCTTTGAAATATACTTCACAGTAGTTATAATTTTACAACATATACTACATTAGGTTTTGGCATGCATATCTCCATTCTCACCTCATAGTTTTTTGAGGAGGTATCTCTCATAATGGGGGCAATAAAAATCATCTGTTAGATCACACTCTCAGAAATGTTCTTTGTGTTATTTCTTCAGTTTAGTGTATTTTAAAAGTGCCTGATCTGTGTAGGATGAAAAATACACTATTTGACTAGGAATTCCTTGGAAAATAGAAAAGTGGGTAAGATTAGCTTTCAGATGGCTAAGTTTTTTCTCTTTAGGGAGTTCAGCTGCTCTTTGTATAAAGATGTTATGGTGTTCCTAGTAGTACCACAGTAGTGTGTCCTGGAAGAGCTTTTGAACTGATGTTGCTTTGGAGACAAAAGAAATAATGTACATATATACACAATACCAATACTTGCCCTGCTTTTATAGTAATTCATACATATTGTAATTAGTTTATTTTGGACATGGCTGCCTCAGTAAGTTGTTATGTAAATATGCTGTTGTTGTGAAAAGAATACACCATACAATTGTATTGTAAGACAAAGCAATGTTCTTGCAGAGGATCACAAAATATTTGCGTGATACCCAGCAGAAGCTGACAAGCAACAGTGATGCAGGGAGTTTACTGAGGTAACTCTTTTCCAAAGCGTATGTTGCCCTTGATTATAACCCGACCTCTGAAAAGACCTGGCTTCTGTTACTACATTTGTGAGACACCTGCAAAGCGGAGCAAATACTGTGCTCACTCTTGCACATCTTTTCCCACAGAGAAATTAATCTGTCCTGGCAAAGTTTCTTTGTTATACCTGTTAATGCTTCAACCTTGTGGCTCAGACCCATTGCTGCCTGTCATGCTTATGTTAGTGACGAGGTATTGGCAAACAATCAAGTCCATAAGGTGTGACATGCTATGTGGCTCCTTTATCTCTGTTACCATGTAGGCAAATAGTAAGAAAAAATAAAATTGCTTTTAAAAAGTCCTTGGCAGAGACAGCTGGAAATACTTTGTCGAAATAATTTCCTAGTAAGTGCAGATTTGTTAAGAATGGGATTCTTCACTCAGACATGCCAGCTGCAGTGAGAGCAAGGGAACTCTTGGGTCCACATTAAACTCTGGTTAGATTGCGAAAGACCATTTGTACACCAGGAAATCATTACTTTTGTGGTAGATAAACATGGAAAGGACACTCAGGCAGGCTTTTTGTAAGCACATCCCTACTGCAGCCTGTCTCTGCTTTAAACTGGTCCAGAGTTTGGATTAGGCAGCCTTTGGACAGGTAACTGAATAAGACTGGAAGGAGTACCCCAACTGCACAACTATTTTCCTCGCACTTGGACTTTTTAAACAAAGCATTATTTATTCACTCAAAGCAAACATGAAAGGATAAAACCAAGTATCCCTATTTTGGGTTTCCTCCTTGCTTTTTGCCTATGTTCATTACCCTTCCTAAGCAGATTCTGGCCTGTTGCTCCTCATTCCTCTGAAGACCTGATTTTTTTTCTCCTGATCTTAAGCTCAGTGCTGGAAGGAGCAATCATTCATACTCTGGCTATGTTGAAGTAGCGGCTTCCAGATAAATGTTGACAAGGTTTGCACTTGTGATTTCAAAGTCCTGTTTCTTTCTTCCAAACTACATTTAATTTTAAAGGATGGAATATACTGAATAGGGCTGATTTAATTTTTATAGGACCGAGGCACTTTAGGAAGTTTTCATAAACTTACTTTGTTTAAAATATTATTATTATTCTGTAAGAAGTTTTGTAATTTCTTGGCAATTCTTTTCTCAGCTGAAACGTTTTATGAGCTGTGTAGATCTTTACTGATGACCCAAGTGATTTTCTGAATCATGGAGCTTTTTTTATTTTAAATCACTCCATATATTATGGTTGAATATAAAAAGTGCATACAAACAGTTCCTGAAAATTCATTACCTGGCAAAACAAATAGCAAAGCTCTAGAAAAATCCTCACTTTGGAAAACCTAGTAACTTGTCATGAAGCAAGGAATAAATCATCTTAGATTAAGCAATATTTAAAATAAGAGGGAAGAAAATGAAAAGCCTACCCTTTATTAAAAAGTCTATAATTGTACTTCTAGCACTTTGTAATTACACAGTGCATAAATTTCTCAGGCGTCTGCAATTACTTTTAGTTTTTTGTAAGCAGAGTTCTAAATATATAAAAGATTCATTCTAATCTGTAGTTTTCTACTTAGTATATTATATCTACAGTTTTGCATATATAAAAAGCAATACACACACAAAACCTGACAGTCAGACTTTTTGTTTATAAACAATGGTAACTCCAGTGTATTAATAAAATATTTTCTGGTTAAATTTTCTGTTAGAAAGTGAATGAAAATGGAGGACAAACTCTGCAATTTAACTTCAGAACAATTTAATTAACTGTCGTACAGTGTTGGCAGCACAGTTGTTGGACACATTCATTGCAATAAAGTTGGTGGGAAAGTGGTTGGAAATTTGAATCAAGATTTGGATGGTTTTCATTGGTTTTACAAGTTATTTACATTGGTGATTCCTTGTACAGTTCAGTGTTATAATGCTTAGTGCTTAGCTGCATGCATTTTTTTGTTCATAGGATTCTTCCATGTGATTTTGTAAAAAAAGAAATAATATTGTTCAGTCCATAATTTAATCATCTAATATTACAAATTGCTTCATTTATTTAAGTGTTTAGTAGTGATTTTTTAAGGACAAGGAAGGTATGAGTTGGTAGCTCACATTTATACTTGTAGTAAATTATATAGAAACACTTCTCATTTCATTAGGCAGATGTCTTTTACCAACATTTAATTGTTCATGCAGTTGCTAAAGGTAACATAATATGCATTTTCAGCCACATATATTTGCAAGTATAGCATCTGGTAATTTTATCATTGCATATTAAGAAGGCTCATAACCCTTGTCCAAGAATTGCATTGGGCCCCTTAAACCCTGTGCAGCATCGCCAGCATGGGAGCATCTGGGAATTATTCTTTTCCCCATTCCTGCTAACTTCAGTGAATTTTGGGTCAGATTGTCTTTTAACAGTTTGTTGCAAGATGTTTTTCTGAGTACAAACATGTTTTAACTGTGAAGGAAGCAGAAGTTCTTCATTTATACCACACTTTCTTTTTCCATCTTTGAAGAATTAGCATTTCTGCTGCCTTGCTTTGCTTTTTTTCATGGCCTCTGACATGTGCTTCTTAGTAGGTAGATGACAATTCCTAAAAGCTTTTGCAGCACGTCATAAATGGCAAATTCCCCTTGCAGAATCAGTGGGAGGCATTGTTGTGCAGATAGTGTTGGAGTCTCCTAAAAGTAGACAAGGGAGGAACAGAAGAATAGCTGACACTACAATAAAAAATGTGTTGCTTTCCTTGATCCCATTTTAGTGGTAACATAAGCTTGATTGAGGCAGTTCAGAAGACAAGAAAATGTTGGAGGGAATGCACAGTGAAGTCTGAATGTCTGATGTGGACATGATAGAGACCCTGACAAGGTAAAAGAAATTAGTTTTTCAGAGCAACTGTGAGTTTATAAAGAGAGACTGATCTGGTATGGTTGATGGGACAGAGATAAGGATGCAAGGAAGAGCAGGTCCTGACCTAACATCCTCAGTGAACAACATCTGGACCTGAGAAACAGCACCAGAACCTGGACTCCCCCACAGCAGTATGTGAGATTGACCTTAACTGTAGCACTGCTTATTTGTAACAGATGTAGAGTTAATTTAAGGTAGCATGTAGGTGCTGATGATAAAGTCACATATTGGATGATTAATGGCATCATGTATCACACTATTTGTCTCTCAAGTGTTATCATAAGATAGAATAGATGTTCACCCTTGCTGTAGGGATTTCCTTACCCACCTCCTTTGAATCAGCTGGGGAATGGATGGAAAGCATTGCCTCCACTGGCAGCTGTAACTGGTGAGTGGGAGGAGGCCATGTTGATGGGCAGCAGGTAGGGTCATCTGGTCACCTGTTCTAGCTTGCTAGAGAGTTTCTTTTGTTCTTCTCTTCTGTAATCTTTCCTCTGAATTTTCAGACCATCATTTGGGAAGAGATCTGGGTTCATCCATGATTTTGGAGATGATCAAGCTTTGCAAATCCTGTATTTGCTTTGCTTTTGCTACCCCTATGATGCTTTAGAACTTCTTCCTTTGGCCATTTATTATTTTGTCTTAAAGAGTCTAGATTTAATTTTATTCATGGTCAAACCCTTTTAGTCAGCCCAGCAGAACACTGTTGGGGCCACTGTATGCTCTCGTTGTACAAATAATAAAAATAATTGTGAAAGGTTTCTATTTCTGCCTTGCCAGATTTAATTCTGACAGGTAGCGATGTATGTCACCCACCTCCACACACAGTATAATAATGTCCTTGGAAACAGTTATACGTCACCATATCAAGCAATACAATATCAGGCCTGTTGGAAACAGACTACCTGGCAAAACAGACTGTTGGTTTGATCCAAAATGGTAATTCTGAAATAGTGATTTTTTTCCCAGAAATCCAGCATTTTACCATGGATTCTTTTATTTTCTTGAATACTTTTAGCTTCAGTAATGTGACTGAATGGTAGCAGTTCCTCAAAACATGAAAAATTTAACTATATAGTATAACCATTGAGTGCCACCTCAGATTTAACCAGCCTTGAATGAAAGCCCAGTAATCAATACAGAAAAAATTCAAAAGATGATCACTAGCAATAGTGGGGAATATTAGAGTGATTTCTGCATTGATCCTTCTGTCTTATATTCCAGCTGGACCTGGTTTATTTAACTCTTCTAAGTTATTTATACCAGGATTAATTTCCCTGGGTAACATTTCTTAATGCCTTTTTGATTTTAGTGGAGTTTAAGTAAGAGTCAGCAGAATGTTTCATCACACTAAAAAAACTTGTCAACAGGGTTGAAATTTGTTCTGAGCTTTTTGAGAACTGCAGTTTTTGAGAAGACTTCTAACATTTTGGTATTCTCTTTATCACACATTGCCTGTGTGAATGAACAAGTATAGCAGGGGAGTATCAAAGCCTTACAAGACAGGAAAGATTACCATACTCTTTTCAGTTTTTTCCTTTTAATCCTGTGGTGCTGCTTAGAAGATAGTTTCGGGGATTTTTTTATTCAAACTAGTCGAGATATTCCCAAAAGTCTATAGCTAGCTGCCTTCTCCCATTATATGAAATTTTCAGTTAGTTGTCCAAAGTTCCCATAGCATGTGGCAGCACCGCAAATAAAAATTACCTTTCACACTAGCTCTTGTTGATACTTTGGTAGATTTAGCTCATCACACAGAACAAAGGGGCTCAGTGCTGGGACCGGTTAGGTTTAATGTCTTTATGAATGATCTGGACTAATGCCTCAAGTGCACCTTTAGCAAGTTTGCAGGTGACACCAAGTTGGGTGGGAGTGTTGAACTGCTTGAGGGTAGGAAGGCTCTGCAGAGGGATCTGGACAGGCTGGATCGATGGGCCAAGGCCAGTTGTATGAGGTTCAACAAGACTAAGTGTTGGATCCTGCATTTGGGCCACAACAACCCCATGTAATGCTACAGGCTTGGGAAAGAGTGGCTGGAAAGCTGCCCGGCAGAAAAGGACCTGGGGATCCTGGTTGACAGCCGGCTGAATATGAGCCAGCAGTGTGCCCAGGTGGCCAAGAAGGCTAATGGCATCCTGGCTTGTATCAGGAATAGTGTGGCCAGCAGGAGTAGGGAAGTGATTGTGCCCCTGTACTCGGCACTGGTGAGGCCGCACCTTTAATACTGTGTTCAGTTTTGGGTCCCTCACTACAAGAAAGACATTTTGAGGTGCTGGAACATGTCCAAAGAAGGGCAATGAAACTGGTGAAGGGNAAATGATTCTATGAATCTATGGTTCTAAATGTCAGACTGCCAGGCCCATCAAATATGAAGACAATAACTTCTATAGGTACCTAATATAAAGCACATGAAAGTTTTATATAGTATATTGCTGCTATGTCACTATGCCAACCAGAAATTAGCCTTGTTATTTCTTTAGCTGAAGATCCATTTTATAACTCAGTGACTGAGGCATAAAAGCCCACGTGCAATTTTTCAGATTCAGTTCTAAGGTGAATTTAATGCAGAAGTGAAATGTAGACTTTGGAAAATACATGCCCTTTCTGAGGCATGGAGGTGGACAGTCATACTTCTCTCAGGCTTTCAGAAGTGCAGTGTCCCCAGGAAAGCAAGACAGTGCCTGTCTCTTTCAGACTGCAAATAGTCTTGTGCAGCTTTTCATTTTCTGCATGTGGGTAAATGTCTACCACATTAACCCATTCTGATTAGCATCTTAGTGCTACCATAGTATCACCAGTAAATAACAATAATCAGACAACAGTTCCACTATGCTAGCATTTTTCTAATGATTTCACTTAGCCTTGGTAGGCAAGGATGTAATGCAGAAATAATGCACCTCAGAGCGAGAGCTGAGGAGCACTTACTCATCAGGTGCCAGGTAGCATAGCCTAGACTTCTCCATGTAGAAGAGGGATCTGCTATCACACAGGCATGTTGTAGCACTTCCATCCAATAAGAAACATAAATATACATTACAGTATTTAAGGGGACTGCAGTAACACCTGAGCCTGTAACAATTTATAAAGACAGATTACATTGTTGGCTATTCATATATTAAAATCATACTAACTGTATCCAAGCGCGTTGTACTACTTACAGCTCCCCAAAATTCTGCCAGATATTTCAATGATTACACTCCTTGCTCTTTATCAGAAGCATATAGATTTTTTTGTTAATACACACTTCAAAAAAAATTTGGCATATTTCCTTTAAAGAAAATAACCAATTTTCATTAAGGACTTGAGGGTTTGGTTGAGAGTCTCTTGCTTTACTGATCTGCTCAGTATATGAACTGAGAATTTAAATTTGGGAGCAAAAAGGAGTTTTAATCTAGATTTAAACTAAAGTACTTCCACAATTTCAGCAGACTTTGTTCAACTGTTCAAACAATACCTGTTAAAAAGCACTAATTTCCAAATTTTTCAAATACTTATGGATTCATACCATTTTATATATAATTTACAGTAAAAATCCCCATATTTTCTGGTTTCCCCTGGCTAATCTGTATTAGGTTTGGCATATCCTATAACACAGCTTCCCAGTTAGCTCTTGGGAGCATTTTTTTAGTCTTTGGTTTAAGAAAATAGTAACAGCTTGTCAGTGAAGAACCAGTGCCATCTGGGGGCTGAAAGCTGAAAGTGGTGAAGTGTCAAAAACACTAAGCACAGTCTAGGGATAATAGGAACCAGGGGCAGGAAAAAAGGAAATAATGGGAAAAAATCCAGCTGATGAAAATAGTGGGAAGCACAGTATGGAGACACCTTGCCCAGAGACAGCCTGGGCTCCACAGGTCTGCCCTGGCTTGGGGCATGGTGGGGAGGAAAGGTGGCCTCTGCCTGCTGACACTGGCTTTGCTTTGTATCAGTGACACCTGTCCAATGCTCCCCCAAAACAGTCCCTTCACAGGGCTGGGAGTGGGAATGTGCAGGAGGAGATGAGTCCTCAGCTGCACCCAGACATCATGCCTCTTGATATTTAAGAGTACTATGCATTTGAAAAGGATGCTTATTAAAGAAAGGGAAAAATGCCAAACAGCTTTGGGGTCACACCTTTAGAAAATTCTGGCCTAAATGCTGGTTTTTTTAATACATATATATTTATATATATATATATGTATATCTTTTATTCCTTTCTTAAAGCTATTTTAATAGCCTACTTCTGTTCATTATACTTCCGAGTAAAATTTGAGGAAAAGACACCTCAAATAGAAAAATGCATGCTCTGTATCAGGCATGACAGCAGAAACTCAAGTTTCCGCCCTGTACATTTCCTGAATAAGTTGTCTTTGAACTCCCTCTGGTGGTATAAAGGTTTTGTAAGTAGAAAAAGGTTTTGAAAGCACTTGTGGAACTTCAAATTATATAGTTTTAGCAATGAGTTGATAGTTTGTGATTTTTCTTCACATTTCCTAAAAATGGCTATGGAAGAAGATGGGGGAAATAGGAAATATATAAAACTTATGCAGAGTTTAATTCTTTTCATTTTGTAATGCAGAAAAAGAAGTTGGTTGTTTTCTCTCACTCAGGATACAAATGTTGCCTTTAGTTGCAGTCATGCTTTACACAGGCGAAGCAGCACAATCATAAAACTTTATTGTCTGCAAGAAACAGAAAGAGGCCAGACAAGTTGAGGAGGCTGGGGACCTCTCTAACTGGAATGGGCTGGTCTGCAGGATCCTTACTCGTACTGGTGAGCAATTAACCCTCAGACAGTGTTAATTAAGGAATCATTTCCTTGGCATGACTGGGTTGCTCATGTAAGCAGCTGGTTACCAGAATGAGCAAAAGAATCACAATCTGCTTCTTTTTTAAAGAAAACTGGTCCACATTGCACTTGTAAATGTACAGAGGGCTTGCCAGCTGGATCTTGCGCTATGTACGTTAGACAACAGCGTCAATATTAGACCAAATGTTGGTTTGTTAAATTGAAGTCTGTAAACTTCTGCTTTATGTTCTGTCTGCACTGGGTGAATATCCAATCCTTTTTGCTCTTTGATTAATTAACAATTAATTAAAGTATGTTTTATTTCTAAGACATAGGATGTTATTCCACTGAATTATATATATAGTTGAAATTGCTGGAATGCTATAGGAATGGTGTCTGGAAAAGACATTTTTTCTGTATTTCAAGGCTCCAAAAATTCCAGAATTTCTGAACTCACTGAGAAAAACTGTCGCGGGGCGCGGCCTGGA
>VZTL01078791.1:0-16913 GCA_013400535.1 Scopus umbretta
GAAAAAAAGAAAAAATAAATAAAGGAAAGAAAAAAGAGCCTTAGGGCTCTGTCTCCTGTTCATTTCCAAGGGATCAGCGCCCTGCCCTGCCTTGCCCAGCCAGGGCCAGCACCTCAAAAGCAAGAGCTTGGATGAGAATCCTACCTTGTTGCCTTGATGAGGGCTGCCTTCTGACACTGCCAAAGAGCAAATCTTTGTGCAAAGCACCTCTCTCCATCTCACACAGTCTATTTTCCAAAGCAGAGAGGAAAGCACCTTATGACAATTATATTTGTTATGTCCCTCCCATTTCAATGCTTTTAATGTCTTAACTGCCACATTCTACAGAAGGTTTTTTTCCCCTCTGCAAAGTTGTAACCCAGGGATGAAGGTCACAGGAAAAGCCCCAGAAGCATCACGTTTCACAGCACCAGCAACCAAGACCAGCCCTCCATGAAGCCCCTGTCAGCCCACTCATGAGGCACCATCTATCACTGTGCCCAACAGTGCAAGGGACAGGCAGGTTTCCAGCCACAGTGCCCTGCCAAGAGACAGCAGCAGCTACCACAAGGTGCTGGGTGACAGATGCTTCCTTTGGTAAAAGCTGTATCTGGTGCTTGAAAAGCACTATGTCTGTCCTTCCCAGGAGACAACCCTTGTAAAAATGAGTAAGTAATTACTTAAGAAGATGGATCTTGCCTGAGATAGATACAGGTATTTGGCCACTCAAAAAGATGTGAGACTACGGGAAGAGCACACAGAGCTGGGGTGCAAGGAGGTAACCAGGGGTCAGGACAGGGTGGGAGGGTCGAGCAGCACAGATGAAGGGGTACCAGCGGCACACCCCACTCCTGTGGGTGCCGGAGCTGTGCAGAGCCAGGCCAGCAGCGGTGTTGCACTGCCCCCTCGCATCCCCCACCCTGGCAGGCGCCTGCCCCACACACCACAGGGACCCACCCAAGCCCCAGTCTCCTGCTCCCGCTATTCCCCACCATGCTGCCCTCCTCTCCAACCACCCCCATCCGGGAAGCTGAGGGGCTGTGTGGGGGATCAGAGACAGGGTCAGCGCTTGCAGTTTCCCACCTCTCAGTGAAAGAGTTCAGCCAGAAATTCCAGTGTGGGAGCATGGAAGAGGGGGCAGAGGTCTCTAGTGACTGCTGGACACCCCCCCACACACCATCCCCATGCAGCTGAGATGCAAAGGAAGGAAACACACAGAGGGATCACACTTCTGCCAAGAGCCTGGATTGGAGGGACCCCATAGAAACCTGTTCTCCCCTTCGCTCACACATGTTAAAACAACCCTGACCACCACTACTGCAACCCTCTAGGCAACATGTCCAGCCCCAAGGAGGTGTTCACAAGCAGACCCAAAGAGGGAGGGTGATAGGAACTGGGCAAGTGAAACAGCCCATGCTGCACCCACCTCCTACTCCACTGCTTTGTGCGACCTCTTCTTGTACCAGTAACAAAGACCACATCCTCCGCAGGCAGCCTGCTCAGATGTTCTCCCTAACATCACACCACCTTATTTCTTCCTTCAGTTTAACGTGCACATGGTTACCACATCCACCACCAAGCTCCATCCCAGCTCTGGCACCTCCAGCTCGTCCCTTCACTACTCACAGGTTGTTTTTTCCAACTTCCTCTGCACTTTAAAACAGACATGGACAAATGGAGACCAGAGGAGGGCAGGGAGTTAGGGAGCAGCAGAACAGAGGGTTGGTCCCTCCACCTGGTACGCTACATACCCCTTGAGGAGTTCCACCCCTCTGTCCCATGGCAAGAGCACCAAAGCCTTGCTGGAATGGGGATATCCATCACCCCTTTCTCTCACCCACGTGGCTGAAGTACACATGGCTGAGGTTAGTGCATCTCCATCTGTCCAGGACCACGTGCCCTTTGGACGGATCCTCCTCACCACTCCCAGAAGGTGGATACCCAGGAGACAGCTCCTTGCAGTAACAGGAGGACCATCAAGAACAGAGAGGCAGCAGGACTGGACCTGACACAACAGCTCTGTGCCACACTGGCGCTTGTGGGGGTGCTGGGGACCTGAATCAGCCTGAGGCAGCAGCAAGGCAGCATGGGGACACAGCAAGCACACCCTGCCTGTCCCCCCAGGCGAGGTGGGGGTGACTGCAAACAATCCCAGCATTGAGAGGCCGCTCAACCCAGCCCATCTGCAGCTCGGTGAGCCTGGGGTGGACAAAGACAACATTAGCCAATGGTGAGCCCTGCCAAGGCGGGGGAGACAAACCAGCCTTTGTATCTGCAAAGGCAAAGTTAGCTTTAGGAAAAAGACAAGATAGCTCAACAACCAGAGTTTGTGCTTTGGCTGCTTTTCACTTGGACATTTGTAATCCACATGCAGATGACTGCAGAAGACTCCAATGCTCCCTTTCTCTTGCCTGCCCCACATGAGACAAGTTGGGGGTCCCACCACAGATGCTCCCACGTGCAAGGACCTTCAACACACAGCACTGGTCCATGAACACACACTCATAACAACAGGAAGACTGAGCCGAGAGGGGTTTGACCCATCCCAGCTTAAATCCATTTATTGCCTGTGTTTTTCTTTTGCCCCCAGACTAGCAGAGGGCTGGGGGCTCAAAAGCATTCCTCCCCAGGGATATGCCAAGCAGGGTCTACACTTCTGACCTCAGACCTGACCCATCTTGTCCCTTCCCAGCACTTGAACTTCACATCTGTGCCAGCAATGACTTCCATATGCAGAAAAGCAAACCCCTAAGGATAACAGGTTTTCTCCCACTTCCTCCCTTCCCCAGCTCCAGGACAAGAGCAGCCCTGCTGCCTGCAGCGAGCCAGTGGCCGCCTGTCCTCACTTGTGCCCACAGCACAGACCAGCTGTGCTTACCTTCACAGCTGTGTCAGCACTCTCAGGTGATCTCAGCACAGATCTTAAGTGGGAAGCATTTAACAGTGGCCACTAACAGCTTCTATGCAGCCAGGACAGCCCAGTCCAGGACACACTTTCCAGGGGAACCTCCCTGAAAAGGCAAATCCTCCCCACAACTTGATGGGAAAAACAAAACCAGATATAAAGGGAATCAGGAAGAATTTTTTTTTTCTTTACACCAGCACTCACTCTGGAAAGCTGACATAATGGACTGAGATTAAATATATATATTTAACCACTGCTGCAGTAAAACCGTCAGGTTTGACAGTATGTACCAGGTTTTCACTGTTTTTTTTACTGTTACAAACCCTGTTATTCACACCTTCCATGTCACAGCCAGTTCACATTGCATTACTCCAATTAAAAAATAAAATACTTGCCCAGCACTCCCCAGAGCTCCCACCACTACACACAAGTGCTCCGCCCAGCTGTGGTACCAGTAGGTATTTGTCAGGCTGTACGAAAACAGTGAAAGGTGGGGAAAGGCTGCAAGCCCTCAGTTGTGGCATTTACTGCTCATCCATGTGGTAAGGCACAGCCTCTCCTGGTGGGCAGAGGTTTGATTTACAATTTGAAAATGAAACAAAGGTATCATGCATGCCAAATACTTACATTGGAGGGCCAGACCGGCTCGGCTTCCCCAAACACCAGCACACCTCTTCCCCTAACAACCATTAGCGAGCGAAAGACAGGGAGCATGGCACAGCCTCTACTCACCCTTTGACAAGGTCCATCCCGCCCCTTGCCTCAGAGTCTGCAGCAGCTCCTCACGGCAGCTGAGAGATCGTGCACCACAATGCAGACCTCCGTGCTCCACCATCACTAGGCACCCTGCGCCGCTGAAAGGGAGAGAGAGATGGACACCCTGCCCATTAGTGAGACAGACGGAGCCCAGCACACCATCAGCATATAACCAAGAGGTGAGTGACACCCTGAGCCCTGCAGAAGAGGACAACCACATGCCCAGAGGAGACACGCTTCCCACCCAAATGGGGCCAAGAACCACCAAGTGAATTGGTCCAGCACAGTCCCACCCAGTGGCTTCAGCTCATCCCATCCCTCAGGCCTGAGCAATGAGCCGAGTTTAACGGATCTTAGCAGCCACGAGCCTGGGCACACTAGTCTAAGAGCACACTCGTGTTAAGAATGCAAACCTTCTTTCGTTTGCTTGCTCTGACATTAAACTGGGATACGCTGTCCTCTTTCTAGATGATTATCAGTCACTGGATTGATAATGTATTACATCAGCTAACGCGTTACATTAATTTCTTATTCAGCAGTAAAAAGTACATGTGTGAGCAAGAACTGTGGGCTTTCACTTTCATATATCCTCCCTCCCCTCTATTTGGCGCTAGCAGCCAAAATATATTAGTGCTTCCTACNCCCCCATTCCACTGGGATAGGGGGAGGGTGAGCGAGCAGCTGTGTGGTGCTTGGTTGCCAATCAGGGTTAAACCACAACAATCAATCACCCTACAGGAAGAAAAAAAATAGAAACCACCACCATATATAGAGGCTCTCCTGGCTCTGGGCTGGCCTGCCACTACAGACAAGAACATGGAAATGGGAAGGAAAAAGGAATAAATGGGTAAGACCATCAGCAGACACTTGTTGGGTGAAGGCTTTTGCTATCCAAGGGTAACAGCTAATGCATCAGGACCCACAGCACACGTGAGCTTCGGAGGAGCCACAATCTCCTCCTCCAGCACAGCCCTCAACCCCTCTTGCGGCACAATGCGGGCTACGAGCCCAGTGTCCACCAGGCCTGAGAGGATGTTCATGGCTACTGTCCACAGCCATAATGATAGCAAAAAACAGGGAGGACAGGGAAGTGCAAAAAGCTATCAGGAGAGAAAGGTTTAGCATAAAGTCTTCCTTTATTAGGAATAATAGAGGAAAAACTCCACCACTAGAAAGAGGCATCTTGGTACTTTTTCTGCCGTATCACAACATTGCTCTGTTTTCATCTGTTTCAGCTCAGAGCACCTTTGCTTTTTGTCTCCAAGCCCTAATGAGCAAATCACTAAGCTGCCTGTTGCAGATTTACCCTGTGATAGACAGAAAGTGGTAGCTGCCAGTCTTCAGCATCACTGAAATTCAGACAAATATGGATTCAGTCTCCACTGTGCAACTGCTGTGTGCTTCAGCATTAAATTCAAAGCAAATTTGTTGGGGGGCAGGGGAACACAACAAAGAACACTATTTGCAAATCATTGTTTCCCTTCACTAGAATTGGACACTGAAGCAAAAGAAGTATTTGAACCACATCCTCAGTCACACCTGCTAATTGGGAAATCTGCTCTTACCAAGTTAGGACTGTGCCTCTGAATTTGTATTAATGCACACAACCAAGGGAGCTGCTTTCCCTTGCTCCTGTTCCAGCTGTGGCTGCTAAAGCAGCAGCAAGCACCTGGCCAAAAATTATTTACACTCAGAAAATCTTGCAAAATCCAGGACAATTGTCAGGTGGAAGCCTGGAAACCCCAGTTTCAGCTAGAAATATTTTTCTGCTTGTGAATTGGAGACTGCAACCTCAGCCAAGTAGTTAAGGCTCTAATCACTGTGTCTGACATGGAGAAAGATGCCAGGGAAGTTTTATTTATGACACAGATAATAGAGTTTGCCCTTAAGCACTGGACAAATCTTCCAGCTCATTACCCAACGTTAAGAATCACTTGGACAAATTAGGGATTGGAAAGTCAAGCCTGCAGAGCTTTGATTTACCTTAAAATG
Source organism: Scopus umbretta (assembly GCA_013400535.1). Lineage (NCBI taxonomy): Eukaryota > Metazoa > Chordata > Aves > Pelecaniformes > Scopidae > Scopus > Scopus umbretta. The sequence continues at coordinate 5,633 of VZTL01078791.1, forward strand.
ACCTACAAAAGGAAGAAAATGTCATGCACGCCTCTCCTGGTCATCCTCATAACACAGCAGCTCTGTTATCATCCAGAACAGAGGACAAGGTTAGGCATTTAATTACAAAACTGTTTTCCCCCCTCACTTTCTAAACTAACACCTCTCAGCCAAGGGATGCTCTTCCCTGGTTTGCCTGGAAAGCTAATGAAAAGCTAGAGCATCCTCAGACTCAAGATGTACATGGGAAGCAGCAAATTTTTGACAAAGAAGAAAGCCTGGAAGAAAACTTCTGCATACTCAAGTCAAGCATGTTGCAGAGAATCTAAAAGGGAAAACATAGGCAAAAAAGAGTGCAGCAAATGGGATGAGACTACACATGTAACTCCCAGTGCTATTAAGAGCATCCTGACCAAAGAGAAGATTGTTCGTCATTGCTCTCCCAGATGCTCTGCTCTTCCATCTGTGCTGCTCTTACAGCCAGCGAGGGAGGTTTGTTTTAGGCAGAAGACAACACTGAAGGGAACTGGGCACCCTGCGATTGTCCCCTTCCCGGGCCAGGCTGCTCCAGACAGTGCTTTGTCTAGCCACCAGCTCACCATGAAGAGGAAGGTTTTCCATCACATCACCTCTGCCCCATGCACCAGCTACAGCAGACACACAGGAACTGAGCTGCTGAACCATTACAGCCCCATTTCATCTCTTTCCCACCTCAAGCAATGAATGAGGAGCAAAAGGTGAAGAAGAGCAGATGCAGCTGGAGATGTTTCTTAAATGGTGGTAGCCAAAGGAACCAAATTCATCTGGTGTTTCAGGAACAAAGATCACAGTACTGCTGAGAGTGGCAGGGACCTCTGGAGATCACCCAGTACAACCCCCTGCTCAAGCAGGGCCAGCTACAGCAGGCTGCCCAGGACAGCATCTACTCAAGTTTTGAAAGGCTGGAGACTCCACAAACTCTCTGGGCAGCCTAGTCCAGTGTTCGAACATCCTCACAGTAAAAAAGTATTTTTGGTGTTTAATTGCAATTCCCTATGTTTCCATTTGTGCTTATGTCCTCTGTCCTGCAACTGGCATCCCAAGAAGACCCCATCTGATGGCAAAACCTTCTTACTGCCGCACACATGCTAACACAGCTCACTGCTACAGTGTGAGGACCTGGCACCGTATCTATGTATGAGGTGTCTGTGGGCACTGAACTCTTCAAAACCCATGTGTGGTTGTGGATAGGTAACTGTAGCACCCATTGCCCAGGAACTGGAAGGAGAGGTTCCTGGCCCTCCTCCCCAGTCCATGCAAAGCCAGGTTTTACCGCAGTAATGCACCTCCTCCACCGCTGGAACAATGCAACTGAAATTCTCACTGAACGGAAAGAAAACACTCTTTTGCTTTTTACAGCCAGACCCAGAAGGAGCTTGTAGTGGGATGCTGCTTCTCGTTTTTCTAAGCCTGTGTTTCAGCACATCCAGCTGTGGGTTTGCTCTCAGGAACTTGTCCAGGTGCAATCTGGTGAGCAGCCACAGTCCCTGGGGCCAAGACATAACCCTCCTCTTCCTCCACAAGCTGGAGAAGGGTACATCCAGGGAGCTATGAGCCCTCACATTTCTGGCTTCTGAGAGTGAACAGGCTTTTCCCCACTGCGGACAGGGTACTTGACCATAAACAGACCTTGGAAAAGGCTCCCTTTTGCTGCCAGTGCACTGCCACTGCAGGAAGAAGCCAAACAGCAGTGAAACTCAAGTGTGACAAAACCTGCATTACTCTTTCTACTTTCCCAACGCTGCCACAGGACCCGAGGAATCGTTCGATCAGATGAGGTAAAACACTCCAGACATGCACAGGACCCAAAAGGATGCTCACTGCAAGTTTGGTCCCATGGTCTTGCAGCAGCTGCTTCCCAGAAGAGGACTTATTTCATACGCCAGGGCATTAGTACCAATGGCCAGAGATGCAAACCCACCCAGCAGCCCATATAGGACCCCTTACAGAAAAATTCACACTTTTCTTAAAAGAGAGTTTAGCTCATACAGTTTCAAGTCATTTTTAGCCAAATCTTGTGCAGTATTTGCAGAGTGAGGATCATTGGCCTGGCAACCGCTGATTTTTACATTAATGATTTTGAATTCTTTGCACAAATGGTCACAGCCAAGAAGAGTACAGAAATAAATAGCTTCAGGAGGTTCCTTCAAAGAAAAGGAAATAAAATCCCCTTTTGCCAAGAACAAATACAGACCATTCAGGAACTCCTGGGAGCTTGGGTTGGTTTTGTTTGTCTGTTCTAGCTTTTAATTCATAGTCACTGAAGAGTTTCGTGCCCTTAACTATTGAATTTGCCTCAAAATCAGCACCTTAATAAGAAGGAAGCAAGAGTTATGCATTCACTGCTCGGGCAATTTGAACGCTGACTTGCAAACCGGAGGAGGAAAAAACATCCATGCCAACCTCTGCAGCCAGCCTGCCCCGGACCAGCTGGCTGGAGCTGGCACAGGGCAGGACTTTCCATCCCCAACAGTATACCAGCCAAGCTCTCCCCGCTCCCCCATTGCAGCCACCCCTTTGCTGGTGCAAGCATATGGATGACAGCAAGAAGGGAAAGCTTCACGCCAAATCAGGCACGAGGGGAAACCCTGTCCCCCATGCTAACAGAGCCAGGGGAACAGCCCCATGTCTGTGGGCAGGGACAGTGCAGATGTCCCATGTGCTGCACAGCCCTGCAGCCCTTGAAGGAGCTTCCCAAGCTGCCAAATTCCCTCACCCTTTCCAACAGCAGGCAGCTGGGAAAGACAAGGATGAAAGCAAAATACTTTCAGGTGAGCACCTCACATGGATTAAGAGCAATGCCATAAACTCTTACCATAGCCATAGGCTAGCTCAAGGTGGGGACCTATCAGATGAGGACTGGTGCCAGTTATAAAGTCTCCCCCAGCTCGGGGGAGGGCAGAGATGCACTTGTCCATAGGGAGGAACAGAGACGACTATTCACAGAACCGAACAACACAACATCCCCCTTAATACCCACAGCAGAAAGGCAAGACATCAGCCAGACAGCAGTGCACAGGCACCCTTTAAAACACTTTTTCCCTTAGAGGGGGAGGCTCAGCTTTGCTCCCCGGGGTAAGATCAAAGGGTGCTTTGGTTTGAGAAAGCTGCTGGTCTGCTATGGGTTACGCTCCCCAAGAGCACTGCAGGCAGCACCAAACCTGGCAGGACCTGCTGAGCCAGCACAGGGGATCCTGAGCTGGAGTCCAAGAAGAGGAATTAACCCCACATCCCTCAGACACAAAAGCATTTAGGGGAGCTCAGAGGCAGGAGCCAATAGCCAGGGTCTGCAGCAGGCAAAGGCTGCCTGCCACCCTCCAGCCCTGCTCTTCTCCAGTCTCCCCTCCACGCTGTTGATCAGCAGGAGCTGGGATTGCCACAAAGTCAATGCAAAACACTCACTCTATTAGGATTGGCAAGTGCTCAGGAACAAACTACTCCCTTCCCTGCCAACTCGAAGGGATGGGAGGAAACTCATTAAAAGCAAGATACAGTCGCTCCCTGCAGAGGGCAGAGAAGGAGCAGGCCACCCCAGGCACCCAGCAGCCTATTAGGATGGGGAGCTGTGCTGCTAGCCATATCCTGGGCAGATGCAGGGAGGCTGGGCTGCATCACCACCTCCCCAAAATAGCAGCAGATCTTCCATTTTGTTCCCAGCCAGCAGTCATGCTCACCTCCCCCTCACAAAGGCAGACAGCCCTCTGCTTTTGACCGCTGGCTCCAGAGGCTGCAGACCTCAGCTGGAGGTCTGCAGGGGGACCAGACCATGAAAAAGCAGGGATCATACCACCGTGCCATGCTACAACAGTCACGGACTGTATGAAAGAGCCTTTGCATGCTGTTTTGTGCACAAACACGAATTCTCTCTTCCTAGCTATGGCCCTGGCAACAGCCCTGTCACCAGCACCATCGCGGGACACAGCCCCTGTGCTTGGTCACAGCTCCTGCAAGGGGCACCCGCCACCACAGACCTGCCCACAGCCTGGGGCTTACTTCAAATCAGGTTCCTTTGCCACAGAAACAGAAGAGACACCACAGACATGGAGAAAACTACAACCTCCAAGGAAAGCAAGCACCGTAACTCCTGAACAAGGTACCCAGGAAGCTGCATGTCCCAGGGCAGAGCGCGTCTCACCAACAAAGCATGTGGTCCTGGCAGAGCCCAACAAGCATAAACCCAGGTCCAACCACATCCCCATTCACCAGCATGACCAGGAGAAGAATATACCTGGGTTTTCAGTTTACTCTCTTTTTGGCAAAAAGGGGCACCTCAGTGGCAGGCAGTGATTTCTGGCTAGAGCAGGCATAAACGAGCCACGCGCAAACGCCCATCACCGTGACATGGTGCAGCAGAGCCCTGCAGCTCACCAGGGATACCCCAGCACCCCAAGGAGCACATGGCAAAGGAGCAAAAGAAACAGGGCTACATACTCATTCTGCACCAGGGGACCCGCAGGCCACCAAGCCAGGCTGCAGCAGAGCCAGGAAGCACGAGCTCCGTCCCAGTCGGTCGCACACAGGAAGGATGGCCTGATGGAGGGACCCACAAGCCACCTCAGCTCCCCGTTCTCATCACCACCAGCACCATGTCAGTGATGATTTAATTCCCCGATCCTAGAAAACAGAAAAATCAGGAAGTTCTCCCCCCACCCAAGGCAAATGGCTGCTAACAGAAGCAGCCTGGCACGGCTGTGCTCCCCCAGAACACAGAGCCGAGCTCCATGCAAGACTCCAGCATGTCAGCAAGCAAATCCTCTTTGCCTACGGGCAAGGGAACTGTAAGAGGGAGAAAAAAAAAAAGCATCAAGAACCTCTTTGTCTACAAACATCCCAGACAGGCACACGTGCAGCATGTGCTTCCTGACGAGGGCGGAGGGGGAGCCTGAACTTCAGAGACACCATTTCCGCCTGCAGCTCGATCCGCTCACTTATTGTCTTCTAAAAATAAAAGTAAACACTGAAGAAGAGCTCTTTGTTTTTATTTCTGCTGTGTCAGAGAGATTTCTCTGGTAGGAACAAGTTGTGGGACCTCTTCCCAAAACTCTGGGAGCTTCCCTTGAGACCAGAGCAGTCCCAAAGAAGCAGTGGGTGTCCCAGGGACCAGCAAGCAAGGAGGGCTGTCCTCTCTTCCCTCCACCCCGCAGCTGCCAATGGTGAGGATTACCTGCCCTGTGTGCTGAGCTGATGTCCTTTCCCCTCTGCTGCAGGTTAGAGAAGAGAGCTGTTGCCCAAAGGGCAGGAAACCTCAGTCTAAGCCACACCACTCCCCTTAACAAAGCGCAAGGAAAGCCAGGGTAGTAGCCTTTTTAGCATATAAAATACATATTAAAAAAGTAAGACTGAAATATGCATATGTATCTCATTTTTTTTGCTTCCAAATCTTGCTCCCTGACAAGCCCAGCAGCAGGCAGCGTTAGCTGGCCAACAAGGCCAAGCTTGAGCCCTAAACGCCTCACACAGCCAACGTTACTGATTAAAAGCAAGCAAACTTCCTCACCAGGCAGCTGCTGTACTCTAAGCATCTTTCTGCTTTGCCAGTTGTTTGTTCAGGCTCTTCCTTTACTATGGACCTGCTGTATAAAACTGCAGGGTAATGAGACAAATACAATTATCATTTTTTTTTACCTGCATTCGGAGTAAATCCAGCATTAATAGCCCAAAGCTTCAGGTGTCCTCCCTGATTTTATAAAGTTGCTTATCTACGCAAAACCCTGCAGGGAGCAGCTTCACTATACAGAGCAAAGCTCTTCCCCCACACCGTCATTAAGTGTTTCTTTAATCTGCCAGTGCCAAAAACCAGACTGAAGGGAGGAGAAGGGGAGGGAAAAAAAAAACAACAACAACAAAAAAAAAAACGAACAAACACCAATGACATTTGTTTTCCCACTTGAGTGCTCTAACCCTCTTCCCGAGGAAAGCACCATGGGACATTTCATCAGGCTGCTAAGAACACCTCACAAGGAGCAGTGGGGCTCCTGGAAAACAGGAGTTAACTATTCCGAAGGCAAGGGGCAGCTCAGAGGGACAGGAGGAGACACAAGTGGAGCCATAACTGCCAGCCTCCTTCAACCACTGAGATCTCCCCCAGCTATGTGTTCTGCTGCACACGGACAGGTGGGATGGGCCCCTGCCCTCCACCTTGTCTGGGGACGAATGCTTTATAAAAGAACAGCTTGACAGAGCCCCAGCTCCATTACAGCAGCTCCAAGAATGAGGGGAAAAAAAAAAAAGAAAAAGAAGGGGAAAGGGGAAAAAAAAAAAAGAGAAAGAAGGGGAAAGGAAAAAAAAAAAAACATGAAAAGGGCTCATCATTGTGAACATCCTCCGCAGGGCCCGATTATCCCCAAAGAGTAACGAAGTGCGATAACCAGGACTGGACAAGTAAATCAACACAGCCCTGGGCAATAAGCTGGCCTGCAAACGCACACAGCAAAGCCTGCTGATAAAAATGCCATTAACTCCCAAACCATTCATTTCCTGGCTACCAAGTTACACAAGGTGTGTTTGCTTGGTTTTGTTGTGGTTTTTTTTTTCCCTCCAGAGCAGTGACAGTGGCCTGAGACTGGATGCAGTCTTCAGAGCAAACAGGGCACTGCGCAATGCTCCTGGGGCTCAGCATAGCTGGGGGAAGGGGAGTCTGCCCTCTCCAAACATAGCTCGACCCCCCGAAAAGCCCAGCAGGACTCTGTAACTGCAGACGTACCAGTTAATGAGAACAGGAATATGAAAAAAATAATCATTAAACAACATCGTGTATGTGAATGTGTGCATGCATGTGTCAAGCAGTGACTTTAGGGACTCCACGGGGAGCAAGCCGCTGCCTCCCCCAGCCCAGGCTAGCACCATCCTCCTTGGCTCTCCCTGTCCTGGGGCTGCAGCCAGGCTCTCCACCACCATCCCTGCTGGTTCAGACAAGATACTCTATCATGAAGCGAGGACTCAGCAGCATGCAACTTCCCTCCAGTCTCTTTCAGCATTTTTCTAACTGGGTCTAACTCAGGATGGCTCATTTTTCTCAGCCATCCAAAAACTCCCCCTTTCAGCAGCTCTCAGAGGCTGCACATTAGCTCTCATGACCTGTCACCATCTCACACCACACAAAAAACCCACAATCAAATCCATGAAGCAACTCTACACATACCAAGAAAAGAGAGAAAATAGCTTTGCCACTCATTACTTCACGTATGAGCCAGAAAGCCAAGCCACACCAGGAAAATTTGTGGGCAAGAGAGACAGCAGAGTGTTTGACTCATGAGCATCCAGCATCCTCCCCTGCAGCAGGGAGAGCTCCAGGACCTCACCAGGGCTGAGCAGAGGGTGAAATCCAGGCAAGCCACAAGCCCTGCATGCCCAGAGGTGCCCAGCAAGCCAGCTTTCACCTTTGCTCATCCACGGCGCACAGGCTCACTACAGAAATCCCAGAGCCTGAGAAGCAATGCCAGGCGCAGAGCCGGGGCCAAACCAAACAGCAGTCACAGCACAGAGGGACCAACACAGGGACATGACCTGGCCAAGCCTGTGCTGCTGGGAGCGCTGCCAGCCTGGACAGGACACGCTGGCAGCCAGGGTGAGGCTAAGACCTGGCAGGAGCAGAGATGTTGTTAACCAGGAGTTTTAAAGCAGACTGTAACCTTCACTAAAGAAAACCCATGATTTTTAGCATCCCAGTTAAAAACTGACCAGCAGTGGTGTGAAAGAACAACACTGACCTTACAGGAGGACCCATTTATTACAGCTGTAAACTTTTATGACACTCTTATCTCACAGCTGTACAAGGATAAGCTGCAATGCATCATTAAGTTGTGCAATTAAAATTTTACAGGTGTATGGATTCATTTACTCAAGGCATAAGCTCTGGGAATCCAGGGGATGCTTTTCAGCGCCCGTCTTTGTCCGACTCGCAGCCCAGAGCCCACCGAGACACAGAGGGACACTTCACACCTTAAGCACTCTGGTGGGAATGACTCCAGCAGGAGCCATGAAAAGGCTTTGGCTTTCCTCCAGTTGTCATCTTAATTTATTTCAGTGTTCTTCCTAATGTTAGCATTAGAGGCAAAATCAACAGCATAAACTTGCCAAAGCTATCAGTGCCACCGTGGCTCCCAGCAGCTGCCAGAAGCTGTGGGCAGGTGGGGGGGGGGGGGGGGACACGAGGNGGGGGGGAGCACCCCGGGGCAGGGCCAGCATTGGTAGTGCCACCAAGGCAGGATGTGTCCCACCAGCCCAACATCTTCCACAGCCTCCAGTGCTGCAGCCTGCACCTTCTCCCTAGAAAGATTCAACCTCTAAAAAACAGAGGGACAGGCAGGCACTGCTCCACTTCGGGGTGCATGCGCACGTCCAGAGCAGGAAAGTTTCACAACCTTGCCACACAACAAGGCCGCATACCCCCTTAGCTGCGTTCCCATCCCTCCACTCCTCGCCCAGCTCCCTAGGATGAGCCAAGAGAGGAAGAACAGCCAGCACTCCCATGGGAGGTCCATCACCCCATGGCAGACATCCCCTCCAAGAGCAGCAGCTGCTCTCTATGCACTGGGAAGAAGAGCAGAGCGGCTGCCTCGCAAACCACCGTACCCAAAGGCAGCACACCCTTCACTGCCAGGACACAGTCAGCATTCCCTGGAAAACACAGAGAAGGACAAAACCCAGCCCTCACCCTTCCTGCCCCATACATGAAGCTACATGCAGGTAGTGTAATAGCACCCAGGAGGGTTAATTACTAAGACACCTGTCCCAGTTAATTATTACCTGGCCAGCTAGCTACATTTCTGTACAGGGACAGCCGTGTTCAAATTCAGGGAAGGAGACAAAAGTGGTACAAGCACTTTTATACTTACTGACCCACAAGCAGCCTGCTCAGCAGACCCAGCTCATCCCTGGCCCCTCTCCACACACACCGAGGACACGGCAGGTCTCCCATCCTGGGGGGAAGCAGGGTACAGAGAGGTGACGTGACCTGCCCAGACAAGCAGGGTCATACTGCCTCTCCCCAAGTGCCCTATCCATTCAGGCTCACCAGCTCCAGCCATACTATGGAGGGACTGGACCACTGAAAAGCAGGACAGCTTTGCTGGTTTGAGCTCTAGTACTTCCAGCCATTCTCTGCCTGCCACCAACAGCTCATTTCTACCAGCACAGGACCTTTTCTGAAGCACTCTCACCTGTTCCTCTTCTAAGTCCACATCAACATGCTACAGTGCCAAGATGCACAAGTGCTCGTGCTGGGCACCGAGGCCGATGCCCAGCTCAGCAGGGAGGCATGCTGCCCGACAATGTGCCAGCAGTAAGGCAGACAGCTCCAGGAGCAGAGACCTCGTTGGCACTCAGGGGGTGGAGGAAGAGCCCAGCAAGCCAGGCACGGAGGGAGCAGGGCTGGCTTTGACCTCCCCAGTTCTGCCAAACCTAACAGCACACCCCTGCTAGAAGAGTAGGCTTCAGGTTGCAGACCAAAGACCCTTCAAATCTAAAAGTTATTTTCAGCTGGGATAGAGTTAATTTTCTTCCTAGTGACTGGTATAGTGCTGTGTTTTGGATTTAGTATGAGAACAATGCTGGTAACACACTGATGTTTCAGTTGTTGCTAAGTAGTGCTTACACTAGTCAAGGACTTTTTAGCTTCCCATGCTCTGCCNTAATAATAATGATAAAAGAATATACAAAACAAGTGATGCACCATGCAGTTGCTCACCACCCGCTGACCCATGCCCAGCCCGTCCCCAAGCAGCGATCGCTGCCCCCCCCCAGCCAACTCCCCCAGTTTCTATACTGAGCGTGACGTCAGGTGGTATGGAATAGCCCTGTGGCCAGTGTGGGTCAGCTGTCCTGCCTGCGTTCCCTCCCAGCTTCTTGTGCCCCTGGCAGAGCATGGGGAACTAAAAAGTCCTTGACTAGTGTAAGCACTATCGAGCAACAACTGAAACATCAGCGTGTTATCAGCATCATTCTCATACTAAGTCCAAAACACAGCACTATAGCAGCCACTAGGAAGAAAACACACTCTGAATTAAGTTGAAACCAGGACACTTACCTAGAAAGCCAACAGTCAAAAAAGCTGAAAATCTTTTTTGTGTCTCATTAAAGGGAGGAAAAGGAAATAAAGAAGCCAAAATAACATCAAATGTGTGTTCTGTGAGCCTCAAGCCAGCCTCAAAATTAAGTGCCGGGGTAAGAAGAGCAAATAAATTATTTTACCTCACTGAAATGCTTTTCCTTTACTGACAACAAAAACATTCATGTTCAGGACTGGGTGCGTTCAAGGGAAATGCTCTTTAATGCAGTTAACGTAGTACCAAGGGCTGGGGGGCAGGGGAAGAGGCAAGCCCACTGCAAACCTTTCCTCCACAGTGTCACGTTTCTGCATGGATGCTTATAGTTTAAGATGGGGCATTTGTCCAGGACAGAGAGCAGGTTCACTCACGTTTTTCTTTCCGAGAGCTACAGTTCCTGGGACTCTGCTGAACACAGGCTCCCTAGCAGCTCCCAGCCTGCCGGTACCCAAGCCCAGAGGCCCTGGGCAAGGGTATAAGCATCACTGGTTAGTGAAGAGGCTTTTAAGCAAGTTGTATCATAAAGGCAGCCAGGAATCTCTCTGCCTGGAGGGTAAATACGGTCCGGTGACCTTACTGAGTCACTGCCTGCTGACTCATTCACTGGCAACTTGGGCAGCAGTTGGCTGAGTCGTAGGCAAGGAGATGTCATGGTGACACAGACTCACAATGACTCTCCCCTAACACGGGAGTCTTGCAGGATCTCCAGGACAGCAGGGGCTTTTTGCTTGTAACAACCATCACCCTCCTCTGCTCTTCTTCACCCTCTCCTACCTCCTCACACCACGTATATGTGGCTGGGGGCCATCATCATGTGGGAAGATGACTTCATCTGCTCTTGTGATAAGATGGCTCCCAGCGGAAGCGAGTAAAGTAATGTCACCATTCAACATACCAAGGAATCAAGTGGAGAGGAGCAAAAGGACACAATGCCACCCAAAGCAGTGAACCCAGAGCTGAAACAGCAGCCAGCCCCCAGGCACCACCCCTCTGACCCTGCTGTGTGGTGGCCTGGGCTCCAGCTGCCACACAAACCCTGTCTACAATCACTTGCAGGGCACATACTAGTACTGGGACTGGGCTCTCCCTGCCAGAAGGTCAGCCTTCTGCAATCACTTCATCATCCCCAGGGAGAGAAGGGAAGAGGGCTGTAACACTCCACCAGCAACGCTGTCCCACCCACACACACACACACCTCCCAAACACAAAGACCTCTT
>VZTL01078799.1:0-15512 GCA_013400535.1 Scopus umbretta
AAGTCACTACAAAATTACCACTATGAAAGCAGGTATATATATTACAAGAGTAAAGCAAATTTGTGTATATGAAAAGTTATTGCAGAATTCCAGCTAGTGAAGCAAGGATATACTTACGAACCTTTACCTATGTGCACGCCTATAAATATATATTATGTGAGGTGTTACTGGTATGACAGTCACCAAAACGGCTCCCAAGAATGGGGCTAATCGATGATGGAAGAAGTCTCACTTCAAAGATGATCCACATCATGGAGTCTGGAGCCAGCTGGGCGTCCCCAGCAATGGTCTGGTCTGTCCAGGAGATCTCTGTAAGAGAGAAGCTATTGCAGAATAACTTTTGCAGAGAAACTTGTTTTGAGTAGGTAGCAAGTTACTTTTTATACTTTTTTGGCATAAATACCTTCTTGGTAGATATATAAGTGTGTGTAGGACATCAGTTCCTGGAATAGTTGTTGCTGACTCCATTTTTCCTAGAAGGTCGGTCTGTTATCACGATTTCTTTGTCCTGCACCCATGAGGGTTTCTTTGTCCTACTGACTACTCCCCATCAGGGAGGTTTGGGCTGCACTTATCAGGGGCCCAGCTTACCAGGGATATCTTGGGACTCTGACTAAGGAGATATCCTTTTTTGTCGGTATGTTTACTGGGTCACCTTTGTGGCGGCTGTGGTCAGGTACCTAGACCGTCAGAACTTCCATTCTACTGTGTGGTGATGTGGAGGAGAGAGAAGAGCACACAGAGGCAAAAGGTGTAAGAGTGTGAGGGAAGCCCCAACTCTGACTGGGTGAGCAGTACTTTGGTTCAGGCATCACTGACAAGGAGGCCTGACAGAAATCAGCCCCGCTGTGCAAACCTTGAGAACTGTGCTAGGCCTTAACTTCTCAGGGACTAAGGAGCCTAGGCCATGTCTTAGCAGGAGCTAACAGTACCAGCCTGAGCTGGGGCTAGATAAAACTAAAAATTGCCACAGCTGGACTCTTACACATATACCAAATCGGGGTTTTGACTATGAATCCATCACTATACACTATAAATATCTGTAGCCCCCACCCCGCCCGAGCCCATTGACCTCTCCTGTACAGCAGCAGGCTGCACAGTGGTGACCTCCCCTTGGGAAGGGACGCCTCTCAAGGTTACTCCTCGAGGCTGAGAGACCCCTGATCCGGCATCTGATTTCTACAAAGAGCTAAGCAACATTTTACATTAGACCTAAAATGATATTGTGTGCTAGTGACATTTATATATCCAGCTATAGCTTAATTATTAGAAGTGTAGTAAATAGTAGACTGTCAACCATCTAAACGATCATTTAAATGATCATTTAAATCATTGTCAAATCATGGTCAAATCCTTGTTAAATCATTGTTTAATTACTATTCAATTATTGCTTAATCACCATTTGATTACCATTTCATTTTCATTCTATCATCGATTAACTATCATTTGATCATGGTTTAATCATTAATAAACCCCTTGTAGTTAACCCCACAATGATGATTTCTCTTAACAATTCACCTGTGACAAGGGTGTCACTTAGTCTGCACTACGGAAATGAAACCAATTATAAAGCCTCTCCACAAAGAAGATTAGAAAATTTCTTTGAGTACAGCTAATACTCCATCTCATGGTTCCTGCCAGGGCCATCCTCTAGACCAGCTTCCCAGTTTGTGGAGGCCTTAACCATGTCAAGCATCGTATCTTGCACAGATGGAGGGCATCATCCAGAGCGCACAAGACCAAGCATGCACAGTACCTTCAGATGCTCCTAGGTAAACACAGAGGGATATCTAGGGGCTGTCCAGAATGACAGAATGATGGACAAATGAATTGAGAGAGCATGCTGTGCTCATGGCCTTTCCCAATACATCTCTTTCAGAGCTTTGTAAATATACACTTCCCAAGTGTCATTTGCAATCACCCAGCAATGATTAGACTAATTTTCAAGAGTGTTTAATAAACAGTCAGAGATAGTTCAGCCTGAACTGGTGTCGTGCTATTGCAGATACCAACAACAGCAAACAGTCCCATTAAGTTTCTCAGTCCTCTCCCATGGTAAGTGACTTTTCAAAATCTCCTGGATGGCTCCAGTGGCAGCTGAGAGCTGGGAACAATGAAAAGGGATATCCATGCTACCTTCCCCCCAAAACATGCCCCAAGCTAGCATCATCCACACAGATGAAGAGTAGTTCTACAACTTTCAGCAGCTCATGTGCCTGGTTTAAACAAGTCAGTCTGATGGGAGTAAATCACATGTAATGGATGTCTTCTGATAATACTTTTAGGAGGATAATTGATGTCATAGACAAATAGTATTTGGCTAAAAAAACCCAAATGCTGAAGGTGATTCAGTTGAGCAAAGAGGTAAGGAAAGTGGGAACCATTTGGGGCTGTCTTGGGCTGTGGTTTCCTGAGAAGTTCTGGCTTTGATTTTGCCGTTTTATATTTTAAAAAAGCACAGCCCCTAAGAAACGTCCTGAGCCAGAAGAAGTCTGTATTGTTAATGCAAGCTTTACTTTCAATGAGCCAGACAGATGCTTCTTACCTCTTTGCAGTAAATCAGACTAAATACAAAATCTGTGGGTTTATTTCTATGCCCTGGCATTCAAGGTAGTAAAACAACTAACTGGCTTAATATTTAATATTGGTGAACTTACAGGGTTAAGGTTAAACTTAAGAACATATCTTATACAAAACTACTTTCTTCTCTTCATGGTATATCAAGTCAGTTCACACCCCAAGTAAAATACCAGGTTCGTATACTGTACAAGTATTAGAAACGAAAAAGAACATACATCCCATACGCATCCTGAGTTCAAATAATTCATAGTGACAATAGGTGAAAATCCTTCGGATAATCTGACTTGTCTTTGCTGCAGCTGAAGCTTTTTTTTTCATGAGATGTCAGGCACAATAGAGGGTGATAATGTAAAAAGGCTGTTGCCAGCCTTCCTGCCTCCCAGCATCCTACCAGAGGAAACAGAAACACCCTGAAACACCCAGACCTTTCTGCAGCAAAGTGTAGAGCTTAAGTCAACACTGTAGAAAGTAACAGTTGGAGATTCAAGTACTGGAGTCCCCTTAACTATACAGCTTTCTGATTCTAGTGCCCCTTGCCTTTTTAACAGAGCTCTACCATTATATGTATTATTTATGATCATCATAATATTATAAATAATATTACACCCCAGTCATGTCTTGTCCCATTATGCAAAGCAATGGGCAAACAGCTGCGATGTACACCTTTGCCCAAAAGAGCATGGAATATATGTAAAAGTAAAGGATGTTACCAAGAAATTTTTATATGGGAGGATAAAGAATGGCAATAACAATGAATGAGAACTCTCATTATGGTCTTCCAAGGAAGACAATGCGGTTTGTTCCAAGGCCCCTCTTCTGAGATAAATCTGGTTTTATGTTTTGATAATTTAATTCTGTAGAAAGTATTATTTCTCAGCCTTTGTCTTAGACCTTCAAAGCTCATCAGATCAGCCAGATTTGTATGAAGAAGAGGAAAAATTGAGCAGGACCTGCATGTACAGTCAGAGGCAGCCTTTTGAAAAAGATCATATTTTGGTGCTGAGTGAATGGTGAGAAGAAAGTTTGTATCAGCAGGAAGAAAGGAGTGGAAGAAAGGAGGATGGGTCAGATTTCTGGGGCCACGTCAAGAAGAAAGATTAAGAAAAGTGAAGTGAAATATCATTACAAGGTATAGCAAGGCTGTGCTTGCAAGTAGAGAGAAGTTTCCTCACGTCCCCCTGCAAAAGAGCAACCAAGAGTTTTGAGAACAAGTTTGTGAAAAGCGTTTGAACTGGAATCCTAATTCAAATCCATCATTCAAATGTCATCAGGCTGCTGTGGCAGGGGGGTGGAGCGCTACAAACAGCATTCACAGCTTTGACTCAGAGGTTAACCACTGTTTACAAGCGAGCATAGCTGGAGAGTGAGAAATGTGTCACTGAGCTTTGTTACTCTTTCCATTTCTTGTTCACTTCAACTGAGCTCTCAGGATTTGGGGGCAGGGTGTTATTATTTGTCTACATGAAGTATCAAAAAGCTGTTAAATAATCAGGGGGACCAAGTGGAAGTAAATATCGTTTCAGGGAGCCTGACCTCATTTACAGGATCCAAAGCAGCTTAAGGATCATCACTGATGTGAATTTGTTGGGGGGATGGGGTGGGAGTGGTGTCTTTCCTTTTGCAAAGAAAGCTTGCAATAGGATGTAACCTCATAATCTCCAATCAACTAGTTGCTTTTTTTCATTCAACAATAATTGCTATCTTTTACTGCTATTATGAGATCCACTTTTGCTGATTTAACTCTTTTTGCAAGACTTGGTAATGAATTCAGAGCCACCTCATTCACTGTTGCTCACAGCAGCCTTGAAGTTTCTCCAGCTCAAAGCAACCACAATGAGATGAGGAAGGTCCAGGCCTGTGAGATTGAGCAATATAACCAGTTTAGGAGAACAACAGAAGAGAATGTGCAAGCCACTTCAAGGCTTTCTACTTTGGGGCATTTGCTAAAACTGGTTCTAAATCACTGTCTGAGAGGGTGGTAGTTTAAACAATGCAGATGACCAGAATGTCTGATAGAAGAGGAGGCACAAAATCTGGATTGGGCACTACCATTTAAATAGTATTAGACTGGTAGTTTGAGCTGATGGTAGCTTAAGCCATTAAACTGGTAATATAAACCTTTCATGAGTGCCAAGCATGGATTTTGAAAGGGAATTAAAAAGGACAAAGCAGCTGTGCTTTTTTAATGCTTGTTTGGGATGCATGAAAAAAATTCAACTTACTGTAATGACTCCCTACACCCCCTCTGGCCCTATGGGGCCTCTGAGCACTCTTTGCAGAGCTGGGAAGGTGGTACCATGGGAGGAAACATCTCTTCTATCTCTGGAGCAAATGGGAGAAGCAGTTCTGAGCTCTGAGTGTTCCCAGTCTCCCTTATGCCACCAGGTGATGAGTGAGCTTCATGTCCTCCTGATTTCGGGTTCTTGCTCTTTAGCAGAAGCCTGAAGAAAGGAAGAGGAGTCAGACCACAGCACTGTGCTTTTTTTTTCTTAAAAAGGACATACTAAGGGTGGACATTCATATTACATACAGGCAAGCTGGAAACAATAATTTTCGTTCACATGATTCAACTGTAAGCACTCTCTTTATTTCCCCACCCTTCATTTGTGCTGTGCTGCTTGGCAGCATTGCAGGGAACAGTTTCAGAATGATGGCGTACTTGGGAGAAGGAGCAAATACAGCAAAGGATACAAGGGAAAGGACAGAGCTAAAGGAAAGAAGCCAAATCTGTACTTTAGATAAGCTGTCTCTGACATAGATCTCATTGTAGAACAGATCTTGTCTCCATTTTTAGAAAGTTAAGTGCACAGGTCCATCAAGCTACAAAACTGGTATTTTCCCTTGCTGTTTCACTTAGCAGAAACTTCTCAAAGCTTGTTTTGCTTTCTTCAAGAGCAGCTTTTCAAGGACATGTTTCAGATTACTGAGAACATTACAAATCTGACACATACTTTTATGCCCACTGGGTGAGATTGCTTATCGATGCTCAAACGCAAGTGGCGGGGAGTGGAAGGAGAGCAGTTAGCAGGCTGTGCCCCACTCGGAGGAGGCCTTCTGCCTCTCCAGGGGATTCTGTGCCTGGTAGGGCCCTCTGGACTGCCCCGTGACCTTTGCTGTATGTACCAGCCGTTAACCTCAGAGATAGGGTCATTTGGAAAGATGGAGTAGAGAAGGGAAAAGAAAAAGCATAAGCAAAGCTGAGTGGCTTTGATAGACAGCTCTGAAGGAGCTACAGTTTAGGGCAGCTTTCAGAGGCGCCATAAGATGTGGGAGAAAACAGCCTGTGGTCCCAGCTGGCCTCAGACAGAACAGTCACAGGCTGTCTCCTCACCTTCCTTGCACTGCAGCAGTTAGGACCCAGAATTTTCTATTTTTTTTTGGCAAGGGATGGCATCAATGACTTATGAAGAGGATTTTGCAATAACATAGCACTTCCTCTGTGATGGCACAGAAACTGAGCTCCCGGGGCATAGACAGAAATCAGATGAAACATCCCAAAAGAAAACTATTCAAAGGCCTTAGCTGGTACTCTTAGCAAATATGAGCATGTGTGAGATGAAATACGCATTGCTTTATAAATTGACCAAATCCACATAGTACTTCACAGAAATGCAAGATACATGTCCCTTGCAAAGACTGTATTTCTGTTCCCAGCTTTAAAGCATGTAGACACAGTGTTTTTCTTCTTTAATCTCATTTTAGACATTTCTGAATGGATTTGGGTGACTTCCCTTTTTTAAAAATAAATTTAGATGACTATGAAGCATAGAAAATCTCTGTCCACAGGGACAATTTTAACAATATTAAGGAGAGCTCACTCAGAAACATATGGGGTTTCTATCAACCCCATCCATGATATTACCTATTAATTACTACCGGTATTGTAACTCCCCTTCTGAAGTCTAATGCCAGCCAGTTATAACAGCTTGAAGTAAAACTGGCCAAAACATGCTCTAATACAAATCAGTTGCATATGAAAGATCGATGGGGTTTTCCATATGTTTTCATTGCAATGGCTACTTGAAAAACAGTCTTTGAAAAACATTCCTAGAAAAGCCTGATGAAGTAAGCTAGACAGCCATTCTGTTGCTTAAAAACCAATTGTTTCATCCTGATAAGGCAAATAGTTGAAGGAGCCTCCCACAGTGCTTTTGGGAACCTACACTTGTTGCAATGTTGAAGTGGTCACTAGTTTTGTTCGGTAATGATGATTTTTGAAGGAGATTAGATAAAAAATACTGGTTTATTGATAACAATTTTTTTTTTTTTTAAACCTAGAAAAAAGTAGACCACAGTAGGGAAAACAGCTCCTCACTGTAAGTGTAAGAGTAATTTTGCACAGAGGTCACTAGAACACTCTGATTTTCTCATTCAAGAGGTTTTCAGCCACAAGTGAAGTTACACAAAGGCAAACATGTCTACTACATCAGATATAAGGCATAGTAACAATCAGTGCAGCACTAGACTGCAACTGGAACATTACTTAAAAGGTACCAGCACACCGTGCTTATACTTCTGTGGTTTGCTTCCTGCCTCTCCCTGTAGCACTCAATAAAGGAAGAACCGTAATAGTGACAAAGAATCAAAGTAACATCGGCACTTGCCAATGTTGCAAGTTTGTTTCCTGTTGAAGAGCTGATTTAATTTTATCAATATTTTTTGTTCCACATTTTCAGATATTTGATAGTATTTGGCTGTCTGGGTCAAACAGGATGCCAATGCCCCGGTTATCTACAATAGATACATGTTAGTTTGCATCTATGTTCTACTGTGGGTCGGGTCCACATGCACAGTATGAACGTGACCCATGTGAGGACTAGCAGCTGGGACCCATGGGCGGATGCTCCTTTTCATTCCTAAATTTGTATTTCTTGAGCATTTGTCATTCTGAACAGATGGCAACCACCTGTAGTCCCTGAGTTTCATGCATCTGCCCTTTGCTTGGCCTTTCCTAGTTTTTATTGTTTAGCTGATAATAAGTCTCTTGATGCTAAGTTACCTGAAATATGTAAGATTTACTGGCAGATTTATGGTGTACCCTTCTTTTCTTTGTCAGTGTTGTCAGCAGCTATAAAGAGCAAAAAATGCATTCAGCACACAGTCTTGCCCTGACTGAATTCGTAGCGTAAACTCACTATGTTAAAAGAACTTGACTGCAAAGTCAGTGCTGGAAAAAAAATGGTGAGCACCAAAAAGAAATCCATGTAGAAACAAATATTTTCTGAGCTGGGCTTGAATAGAAGACAAGAAATAAGGCATGGGGATGTTCACTGAATTACCAGGGAGAAAAAAAATGTCCTGACTACATGATTATTAAAAGAGAGCACCTTCTTTCCTGCCAACAGAGCCAAAGACTTCCTAGAAGGTACAATAGTATGTGACTAAATAATTGTAATGCATGTAAAAGGAAAGAAAAATGTTAAGACTGCATAAGGAACTTTAAGCAGCAAATAATTTTGAACTGTTCATTTTGCAATCCTGATTATGTTAATCTTGATAATATTCTGAGAATGAAAGGAATGTCAAGCTAGACCATACCAAAATGTTCCATCGGGCCCAGCACTCTGTCTCCAGCAATGGCCATGGGAGATGCTATTAAGGGACATCATGCAAATCTGGCCACTAGCTATGGTCCATTCTTTTCATATAACCTCCCATCCAGGATTGCTGGGAGCTGTTGGCATATGCTCCCCCTCATCCTACCCATCTCCTCCCTTCCTCCTGCCTTGCATTTGGAAAAATCACATGGATGTTGCCCCTCTCCTGGGATCACCCCACTCCCACCACCGTGGCAAATGGTGCCTTGCCCATGGGTGCTCTGCTACCACCACTGCCCACCTTCTTCTGCTGGGCTTCATGGCACCTCTGGGCTTCACCATTGATGCAGGAAGGAGGACTGGCAAAAGAAGTCCCCAGATACACCACTGCCAGTGGCCCTTCACACCCAGGCATCCCCTTGCTCTGTGTGTGGCACTATCCAGGTAATGGGGTCAACACAAGCAGGCCAGCTCAGCTGAAAGTGCCTGCCGTGGGGAAGCAAGGTCCCTGGAGAGGGGGCTACAAGGGACACCCTAAAGTGAGAGCAAGCTGCTCGCAAGGGCAGATGGCTCCTTCCTTTGACCCTTCCTCCTCGAGTCTTGCCACCCAGGATCCCTAAGCTGAGACCACTGGCCCCGACCCTGGCAGGCAGTGCAATCCCATCTTTGAGGCAAGTATAAATTACAGGCCCAGTCCCTCTCTGATGGGGGAGGCCTCCTCAACACATCTGAGGGGATCCTGACCATGACCCACAAGAGAGTCCAGCAGGCAGAATCAGCCATGGGTATAACAGTCAGGCAAGGGGGCAATGCCACTGTGGAATTAGAGGGCACGTTGATGTGTTTACCCAAGAGTATCTAGACAATTAGTCTAATTCCTTTTTCAACCTGCTGATACTGTCTGCCTCCACAACCACCTGTAGCAACCATTTCCAGAAGGTCGGTACTCACTGTGCAAGGTACTGTCTTGGTTTTTTAAGCCAAGTGCCAGTTGCAATGACAGTCCTCTATTCTTAATATCATAAAACATGGTGAATAAAAGTTCTACATTCATCTTACTCATTGTCTTCAAAATTTTATAAGCCCCGACAGTATCTTTCTTCTCCTCCTAACAGCCACCTTCTCTGTAAAACAAAAGGTTTTACCTTTTGTCTCCTTTCATGGGACAGCTGCATCATTCCCTTAACCATAATTTGTATAAACCGATACCCAGTTGTTCAAACAATACTCTGCACAGGTGCCCTAAGGTTTTACATATCGGAAAAATGATGCTTTTTGTTTTATTCTTAATCCATTTAGCTTGGTCCTCTGGTTTCTACTGCACATTGAAGCGATTCCTTCAGAGAACTTTGATTAGTCGAGGATTTCTTTCTTGAGCTGTAAGTGCCAGTTCTGTGTTCAGAATAGTGTAGGCATGGGCTAGATTATTTTTATCTATATGCGTTACCTTACATCTACCTACATTCAGATTTATCTGCCTCCTTTTTGTCTACTTTCTCAGTCCTGTGAGATGCATCTGGAGTTTCTTGTCACAGTCTCTATTGCTTTGACTTTTAAACCCAGTCGTAGTCTCCTTTCATATGTAGTCTCATTCCCTCCTCCTCCTTCAAAACAGATGCCCCCAGTCTCCCTGTCATTTCCCTGTTTCTGGAGGCTCCCACAGTACAGCTGTCCATGAGCTCCTCCCCAGTGGCTCTTATGCCCAGTCCCTCCACTGACCTCCTCCTTCAAACATCTTCACGACACCCTCCCTGTATTCTCATCAGTTCCCAGTTTCCTCTTCTCTAATTATTACACCCATTTCTTCATCTCCCACTCCCTGTATACCCATATCCTGTCAAACTATCCCCATGTTGTTTCTTTCTTCCTACAAAAGTGGCTAATACCAGTCTCCTTGTCTATACAATCTCCATCTCTTTCAAAAACTTCTTCTCTTTATCAGGTTCTCTTTCCTACCCACTTTACCTATTTTCTGTTATTCCTTCAAGCTACTCACCAGAGTATGAACCACTTACTCTTAACCTAACTTTAATGGGAGTTAGTCCACTTCTCAGTCTTATGCTCCATGTCGAGACTGCCTCAGTTCTCCCACTCCTCAGGCATGTCCCTCAACCTCTTCTCTGAGATGCATCACATACTTTTCTCCACACCTTTCCCTCTGGCCCAGATGTAGTCCTCTGTGCCCTCGTGCAGCTTGATTCCTGCTGCCTGCTTACCAGCTGCGGGATGGTGATGGACAGCCAAGAAGAGACAGGTTTTCCTCTCTCAGTAGCAGTGTCTAGTTTCATTGTAGGGTAGTAAATACAGGGAAAGTCCAATTTTCTTCCTAGACTGGAGGGTCCTATTGCTCCACAGACTTGTTCTGTCTGCTTAGCACTAACAGTCACAAAGCAATGGAGTGTGTTCAATAAGGCTGAAGTCTTCAGAGTTCTAGGTTGCTAAACCTCAGAAGACTCTACTGAACACTGTACTGTGGAATTTTCCATTTTCTATAAAAGCAGGAATTTGACATTTAACATTTGACATCATCTCACCATATTTATCAAATGTATTTCCTCAATGAGCTATCAACACTGACTATTTTGTGGTATTTTAGTTTCAAATTTCCTAATTTCTCATAATGATGAAAACAAGTGGGGCTGGATTAAACAAATTAGAGAAGGAGAATGGGAAGCCAAACCTGATGTAAAAAAGAAGAGGGGAAAATAAGTATTTGAAGTAGCAAAGAATTAAGGATACAAGGGCAGAAATGCCATGTGCATGTAGCTTGATCAGAGAAGCAAAATAAAACACGAAAGAGAAATAAGCAAGACTAGACAGAAATGAAAAATTGTCTCAAGGAGTTACAGAAAAAGGTACTATTTTTAAAAAAAAAAAACAAAACAAAACATTTAAAATTCATATAAAGTAGAAGCTGAACATATAAAACATGAAAAAGTGGGAGTTTTATTTTAAGATTATAAAAAGAAAAGGAGAAATAACTGAGGTATAGAGGAGAAAAACAGAACAGAAGGAAGGTGATGGATATAAAAGGAACATTAATGATTCTGGAGTGTTTCAAATTATTGCCATAAAGTACACAAGCTTTAACTTTCTGAGAAGACACCAAAGGACATGCTTGAAGAGGAAGTGAAGCATGTGACTTTGTGGTTAGCTGACCCAATTAGTGATGGAAATTGACCTGATTTAGTAAGCAGGAGATATGCTTTTATAAATCACTGTCTTAAATATAATTGGTATGTTACACATTTTAACAACACAGCTGTGCCACCTTTGATGCTTGATTGTACTTTCTATTGAAAATGGCTTGCTGGGGCATTTTTCTTATACAGCGCTAAATAAGCCAGTAATTTTGAATAAGGGCTTACTTCACAAAGTCTTTACTAGAAATAATAGACTGTGCTTTCATTAGGTGAAACACTTTGTGAAGTCCTTTGACTTACAGATCAGATTCATTGTTCTTTTTCAGTAGGTCAGTGTTGAATAAATGATTGAACCAATTTCAAATACAAATGTTTTCTTACTTTAATTTTTACAAGAAATAGCTGTGAAGGATGACATCACTTAGTCTGAACCCAGGAGGAGAGCAAGTGTCTTCACAAAAAGATTCAAAAGCTCTTCCTTTGCATACCAGTGAGCAAAAGGTCAAAGTTCCATAATTAAAACATAAACTATGGTGGTCATTTTAATCTAGAATTTTCTTCCAGAATTACAGCAAACCACATTAGACAATACTTTTAGGTAAATAAATGAGAACATTTTTGTACTATATAAAATCCAGCTGTTCAACAAGGAAATACTATTTCCAGGCTGTAATAAGCACTACTTAAATCATGCCATGACATTGCCGGTGCTCAACTGGTTTTGGCTAAACCTGGAAACATGTGTCTGAAGTGTCTGTCATCATCCCATCCCTTTTGCATCTTTTTCCTTCCCTTTCTCTTTCATACTTTAGAGTTTATTAACCCATGTATAATTTATAATCTAAAAATACTGATAAATCCTTAGAAGTTGGAAATTGTCATTTTCACAGTATAAGCGTATCAAATTATGAGCAGCTAAGATTGTTTTGAAGTTTCTTGAGGTGGTGTTGGCTCTACCTCTCTGCACTTCTCTCCCTCATTTCCAGGCAACTGCAAAAATACATAACAATAAAGGGATATACTGGAGATTCTTGTTTTATCTCCTTGTTTCATGTGTTACAGGGGAAAAGAGAAGATGCTGCCAAACTGCCTTCCTCTGTTTTCAAGTTCTGCATGTTTTTAGATTTGAACAATAGCTTTTGACTTGAGAGCAGTTCCCTAGCTGCCTAAAAAATTGCCAGTGTGCCTAAATATTTCCCAAATTCTCACAACATTCACATCCCTTACAGCTATTTCTTTAAGTCCTCTTACAGCTTCAGAATTGGGAAAGTGGCTCAGTGCTCCTTGTCCCCTCATGCTCTGCATCTCTGCCTCAATGAGGGGGCCTGGAGGTGCCCCCGAGTTGCCAGCTGAGTGGCACTCCCAGGCTCATCTTTTCTCCTTAGTGCTGCTGCCTTCATCAGGGTGTGCATCAGCTCACCCTTCCCCGTAACCTGTTTCAGCCTTGTCAGAGAAACAGAGGCCGCTTACAAAATACTGCATCTAACTGATAATATTTGCACATCCTAGCAGGAATTTGTATACACACCCTAAGAAGCTGCACAAAATTTTCTGCTGTGCCTTCAGAGCACAGTAGTGGCAAAGTTGACCACGCCTAGACTGGCTAATAAGGTCATCATATCCTTTATGAAGGCTACAAACAATGTGCTTACTGTACATGAGAGAGATGCAGATTGCACTTCATGTTGCTCCAGGTGGATGCGGATGTAATTAATGGTGTGGAGTTTGGGGGTGGGTCTACATTAGCAGCGTAGCACACAACACAAATTCTTTTTAGATGCAAAATCTCTTCTTCATCCCTACTTAGGAGTTACAGCTTGTTCCAACTGAAGGAACATCACATTGCAGGCTTCAAAGCTGCATTCCTTGCCTTTTGCATCCCTGTGACTGTTCACTCAACTTCTGCTCAGATTTTGGCTAACATGCATTTCACGCTAAGGCCTAATGTTTGCTGGGAGCAGCACCACTAGGTCAAAGCAAGGGCAACACATCAGCAGGACATGGTGGCCAGGAAAGGCTAAAGGTCATTATGCAGCCACTATCACCTGCAGCTTGCTATCTCCTGCAGTCATCATCCTTGTGTATCGATTGTCTGGCAGTTTCTTCAGAATCCAGTAACTCATGGAAACTGTATAGACCAAACCTCCAAGATGGAAGGTATAAATATGTCAGCTTACCCCAAAAAGGATTTTGAAACAGATCCAACTGCTCAGGCTTTTGTGCTTCCTGGTGCGATACAGGGGACACCCACACCACCACGGGGGATGAAGGATGAGCACTCTCACCATCAACTAGATAACTGTTTTGCTCATAGGTGCACGAGTAA
Source organism: Scopus umbretta (assembly GCA_013400535.1). Classification (NCBI taxonomy): domain Eukaryota; kingdom Metazoa; phylum Chordata; class Aves; order Pelecaniformes; family Scopidae; genus Scopus; species Scopus umbretta. The sequence continues at coordinate 13,587 of VZTL01078799.1, forward strand.
CAAGTTGTGAGTTATGAATTAGAGAATTTGTGAGTTAGAAACATAATGAATTAAGTGATGAATTAGTGAATTCACATGGTAGACTAGTCTGCATAAAGGGGAATGAGATTTGTCTGTTGGATTTTCTTTTCTTGCCTGATGCTCGTAATACAACACTTGATTTAAAGAGTACATTGTCCTGTAAATTTGAGTGATCCAGATCAATTGTGACAAGCCCCAGTAATCCTAGCACAAGTAAATGAATGGGACAGAGAACAGGTCATCTGAGGTGTCTCTCCATGTGGCTAAACCAAACTCCAAAGGGTGCCCTCAAAGGGGTGTCCTCAGCTTCACTTTCTGACTCTGCAAAGTCCCTAGCCTGGGCTAGGCCCTGTACCACAGCAGGTATTTCCCAGCAGAGTGCTAGCTGGCACAATCCAGAAGTGTGCCAGGGAGCATGCAGATAGAAGAGACGGTCATGGGACAGCGCTTGTGCCTCTGCCGTGAACTATTTTCATTCATAAGCACATACGTAGGCTCCTTTTCTCAAACATTGATTTCTGAACACCACCAGGTAACCTTCTGAACAAAAGCTTTTACCTGACATTCCTCCACATACGACAGAATGAGAAATAAAGAGCAATAGATGTGCACTGAATTTTAAAGACATTTCTGGCTTTCTTTTTCAAGTTTGTTGATACACATCCAAAGGATTTTTAAAGGCTGAGAAGCCATAGCAGCTGAAGCAATGGCCATGCCCTTATTGCTATGAGCAGCAGTTACACTCTGTGTTGTGCCAGCAGAGAAAGTAACAAACAGAAAAATGTGGTAAGCAATGCAAATCAAAATAATAAGCCCTGTGTTTTTCTTGCAGGCTGGTAATGAACCAGAAGTCAGGTTACGCTTCATCCTGTTTAAAAAAGGGGCGGGAAGGGAGTAATTTGGCTTAATATGAAAAATGTCAGGAAGTGATAAAACTCCTGATGTCCTCATCCCCTGCCAAGAGCTTCATACATCTTAAACTAGCACACACAGAGCATGAAAAAGACTTGCATGTTTGTGCTCCTTCAATATAAGAATTTTAGGAAAAAATCATTATCAAGTTAGTTCCGAGCAATACACCAGATACTTTTGCTCTGCACGTGACATAACCTAATTCCCAAGTAAGCTGTTTTCTTCCTCATAAAAATTGTGAAAAAAAAAAAAAACGCCAAAGCAGAACCAATCAATCCCTTTCCCAAAGAGATGGAAGAAATCTCATCATTCCTGGTCTGCTTCCACAGCCAGAGAGTACATTAGTCTGATTTTTTGATAGATTTGAATGAGATGTTATGTGCAAAGCTGTCTCTGCAATATGTAAACTTTAACTTGGCATGCACATACAGCAAAAATAACAAGTCCAAATCTGTAACAGAGGTGCTCGAGATACTGTATCTTGGCTGATGTTGATTTCCCCAGTTAGATGCTGAAACAGCGATCTGAAATGAGTCACTGGACTGACTTGAGTTACTGCTTGAGATCAGCAAGATAAATGAAAGTTGGAGAACTGTGAATCATCTTAATGGAGGAAGAGTATGAAAATGAAAGGCAGAAATAATAAATAATTTATGGTCATCTTTTTTACTTCAGTGATTAAAACACCTACAGAGGTAATAATGAAAACCTGTACATTAACCACGTGAGTCATGAGACTATATTGTGTAAGTGATAGCATCATCTCATCTGAAAAAACATCTGCTTTTAATTGCATTCCTGTATATAGCTATAAATTTTAAGTTTTCTTATTAAATTTATTTCTGTATTTTGAAAAGAAACTTCTATTAACACAGAGCTAATACAAATTACAATATAATAGAATGACTTACAAGCTGTAATATGAATTTTTGTGTATACACAACAAGCTCGTGAACTATTCGCTTATTTTTCTTGTTGAGTGTTGTGGTTTAA
>VZTL01078815.1:0-11700 GCA_013400535.1 Scopus umbretta
GGTTAAACCACAACAATGATAAAATTTCTTGAGGGCTGCTTTTTAAGGCAATGTCACGTAATGTACCCTCTATACCTTTCCATTCCTTTGCCTCTGTTCCCACTGGCTGTTCTGTCTGTGGTCCTACCTTTTGCATCACTGTCATTTCTGAAAGTGGGCAAAACAATCTGCTCTGTGGCACAGTGGCTGAAGTTCTTTCTGGTTGATCTCTTTTGAGAAATACAATACCTCTGATAGGATATTAAGACTTACATTTTAGATTTGTAACTTCAGCCTCCATTTCAAGAAAATATAATATTTTCTGAGAGAATATAACTTCAGTAATTTCTTAACTGGATGGGCTACATTTACAACAGCAATGAGATCTTTCATTTTTTATTTAATGCAGAGAAATTCAATTAGTTAGTAACACTTAATGTCTTTCCACTTTCATCCCATGACTAAATTCTGTCCTAAACTTGTCTTAGCTAATTCTGAAGTTTTCATGCTTAACAATTTTGTTCCTTTCTGCTTAATGTTTTGTTAAATGATATATATCAGCAGGCAGTTCCTGAGCTGAAGTGGTTTTATTCTACAGTCTTCTTGGGTAATACAGAGCCTGTCAGTCAGAATGAAATCAGTATAATTCTCTGTGTTGTCACTCAAGTTCTGTATCCACTTAGTTGGGTTTTCTCTTTTCTGGCCATTAAAGATCAAACTAAATGTATTAAATGCATAATTTGTTATAGGCCCCTCAACAGGCAAGTTCAGCCAGCAGGTATGCATTTAAAAGATGATTCTGCTTTTTCTTGAATATGGATTGTGGGTTAGCTTGAAGATGAAAGATGTAACACATCAGCTAGACATTACACTTGTATTGTGTCATGTTGTGGGGGTTTCTTTAGAGAAGTTTATTTCATGATAATGACAAGCCATTTCCATGTATTTTGAGCTGTTTCTGTGACTTGCAAGCTAGCACTATATTGAATCTGTGGTTTAAAAATAATTATATATTTCTTAATATCATCAGTAAAGGTTTTTGGTAGGATTAACACTATTACTCAGTAGTTTCTATATATCTTGGCTTTTTCTCTTTTTTTTTCAATGTATTTCAAGGAAACACAGCACATTTAACTTTCTTGTTTGAAACCATATGGTATCTGGCATGTGGGTAGCTGCATAAAATAGGAAGGTCAGAAGAAGCCTCTGTTACCTAAGCCGCACCTCTGTAGTACAGCCAGTTAAAACTCAGGTTCCTAAAGAAAGTTGGCATTGTCTATACCTGTGTTGTCCTATCTCTCCTCCCTTTTGGTGCTGAATGCTGAGTGACAGAGATGACAGAGCCCTTCTCTGCCTCCAGCCTAAGCAGGCAATGGAACTGGCTGGCCGCAGAGACAGAAGTTTAAAAGGAGCTTAGTGCATCCTGGGTGTAAAGTGACTGGAGACAAATAACTGTGTTATTATTAGATCTTGGTGTTACTGGGCTGAATATTTTTTTGAGTGCTAGCTCAAAACAAGTGAATAGGTACAAACAGCCTCATTTTTTTCATTATTTTAGAGCTGGATCATTACTAGTAGTTTCAATTATTTCGTTTTTTTGAGTTCATGAAAAGCATATTACTTAATACCATTCATATTTAATTAACTTTGCTTTGAAAAGCAATAGCACTGACTCATTTTCCTGTAAATATATCTGAGTCTTGGATGTTGACAATGAGTAACAAAATCACACCAAACCTTATGATGTGAGCGAAAAGTACAGAAGTTATGAGTAGGAGTCTGCTTCCTGTTTCCTGTTAATAGAAATCAGAGGCTGCTTCCATAATTCAGAGGAGAAATATTAGTTTAAAACACCATGAATCTTACATGATAGAAACAGCACTATCTGCAAAGTCAAACCTTGATACAACTGGTACGTTTGAATGATAAACAATAAAAAATCTATTCTTTGGGGGCAGCCAATCCTATCGTTCCTGAATCATAAAACCTCATGGGTTATTTCTAATGTGCAGGACAGGGAATCATTATTTCATGTGAAAATATTATTAATACTCAGAGAAATGAATAATTCAGAACTGTTAATTTCTACAGGTTATTTTCTTTTTTCCCTCTGCCTTTTCCTGGGGGATAATTGTCTGTAGATGAAAAAAGGCAAAATATTTTTTACATTTGCATATGTTCTGCTACATGTTTATTAGAAAAGTGAAGGTCAAGGAAGTTGGTTTTGCAGACAGAGGGTAAGGTTAGCAGGGATTGAGTTGGTTCTTAGGTCTTCTGAGAATGTTTTCAACAATTTTGGACCAGATCCAAGCAGTGTTTTGTCCAGCAAAGAGCCTTTATTCACCTGGCAACAGGCAGCATTTTGCATGCTAGCCATGGTGGGTTTTTAAGGAAAATCAGTTTTGTTTTGTTTTTATTAAGTGACATCCACTGTGAAAGGTGACCCAAGATCTTGATCATGGTTGGAAATTCTGCAGGGAGACTAAAAGGCAAAGCTGAGTGAGACTTACGGTCCTTATGGTAAGTTACAAAGTTTCCTGCTGGATTTCAGCCTTGGGTGTCATTTCTAGAGTTCTGTTTTGTTTCTATTTCCAAGACTATGTTGTTGTAGTCCTTCTAAATATATCCAAGGGACACAGAATCAGGTTAAGGGAAAATGTAATGGAGTGTCCTAGCCAAAATTAATTACTTCACCATGGATATTACTGTATGATGAGAAGTTCCCATCAGTGAAGAATCAAAAATTCTTAAGAAACTTGTGTTAAGAATGGACTAGTCACGATTACACTTTATCAAATAGATGAGAACATGCCTTTTGCAAACTGTGTGCTTTCTTCTACGTCACAGTGTAGTCTTAATTTTGATCTGATTAATTTTCAAACAGCTGTTCTTCATCCATGAGCTCATCTTCACCAAAAAGTAGATTAATTTAGTGAGGGCAATATAGCTGTACAATGTGAAGGGTAAACAGAACTATGTATCATTAACAAACACATTAAAATCTGAGTCTGTAATGTCTCATCAGTTCTCTAAATAGTCAAAGATGAATTATCATTGTGAATCTCTGTGTGTGAGGTGTCTAAAATTTTAATTTCTTACATTAGGTATGCTTGCTTTGGAGGAATAAAGTGTGAATTCTCACCTCAAGAGAATAAGTCCTTATCCAAGCAACCACAAACAAAATAGAAGTATACAGCAGCTCAGGCTATGAAAGCTAATGGAGCAGAATGCTGTACAAAATATGATGTACCTCCTTAGATGGCACACTTCTGTCTCATGATGGAAACAATGAATGATACAGGAGATCCCAGCAATATAAGAACGAGCATTAACCTTCTATCTATGGGATAACTAATGTGGTTTTAGTTCTGGATGTGGTGTGTACAGCATCAAAATTACTGATAATGGCTATGTAAGCTTTAAAAGCACTCTCTGAAATTACTGAGGAATAGAAGGGGTAGTGGCTAGCCAAGCTAGATGAATTTCAACAGGGATTCATCAGAGTCGATATACTTCCTGTTGAAAGAGGAAATAAAGGTTTCTTCAGTGAGTGAGAAGGGTCCATGAAAAGAACTATATGACTAATATTTTCTGCAACTCTCTTATATAGTATCTTTATTATATTTTTGTTAAAAATAATAATTACTTGGTTTAAAACTCCTGAGTGGTTTGTCAGAATTGGTCTGATAAGAATCATTAAATATTCCTTCTCAGTGGATGGTAGAAGGACTAAGCAACACTAGGACTTTAAATCCCTTGGGAGGAGTAGTTGTTTAAGAAGATGCAGAAGATAAGTAAATGAGGGAATTTTACATAGCTTTCATCCTTTCCCTTTCTTTGCCAGAGTTTATTTGCCTGAGGCATCATTGTAAGAAAAATCAGGCTACTGCAACATTTACAGGGTGTCTGCATGGTTTAATTTTTTTTTTAGCATGCTTACTTGAAATATTGAAAGAGGGAAATGAGAAATGTTTTCATGTTTTTCCATTCCTTAGAGCTTTGAGGCTTCTGTGTTGGATGTAACCAGAAAGGGAATAATCAGCTATTGGAATGGGTAAGGTGCACAGTGCATGGAACTTGCATGGAAGTTTTCCTACAACCCTAAGAATCTTGTTTCAGAGGTTACAACCAACATATAAGCCCATCTTGCGGCTGGGAAAATTCCTCGACCAAGGAGATGTGTTTCTGAAAACAAGAAATTTTAGTTCTGATAAATTCTGGTGAAAACTCATTTTGTTAAAAAAATTCTCACCCAGGCTGCTGTGTACAGTCTATAGACTGCAGAGATGTGCTGTAAAAAGTGCAAGTTGATGCTTGTCTGTTTTATCTAATTGCCTCTGGGACTGATTTTTTTACTGGCAGCTTGGGGAATACAGGGTCTGTTATTTTAAGAATATCTTATTAAGATATAATAAGCCAAGCACACTTATTTGATTAACTGTCTTGTAGTCTCCTAACATTGACAAAAAGAAGCTGAATGCTTGTGGATGGCCTGAACTGGGATATGTGTGATCACATTCTTACCTGGACACAAATGAGCTGAGCCCAAGAACCAGAGGCTGAAAAAACTACTTTGGAGTTTTCTGATTGGAAGTATAGAAATTATTATAGTCATGAGCGATGGGACTCAAAGCCATCCTAGACTGAGACTAGTATTTTCCACAGTCCACGTGCAATGTATGAATCTGATTATCGTCCTGCATTTCACTTTTAAAATGGGTAATATGAAGAATACAAAGATACATTTATAAGTTTCTACCTTACCTTTCTATCAGTTTGCCTAAGTGTCATGTGATGGAGTCATAAACTAAAGAGCACCACTGGCACATGAAGAATTTGTGGATGTAACAGCAAGAATGACCAGCTTGTGAATTGTTGCCAATAAATCATCTTTTTATTCAGTGAGAATGGTTGTTTAACCCACAATATGCTTCATAAATAGCCAGGAATGAAGTAAGCAATTTGTTTCATTCTTTTGGACACTTGTACATCAGAGAAGCCAATGTAGAAAATGAGCATGACATATGCTGTGTTGTGAAATTTTTGTTTTAAAAAGTACTTTCAAAGAATGCTTATTTCCAGATGTATCCTCTGCCATCAAAGTAGAGAGGAGTTCAAACTTCTGCTCTCAGACGGCTTTTCCACCATGTTTGCAGGATTCCACCTCTGATAACAGTGGAGAAACCTGGAGAAACTCTCAGAGATATATTTGGCAGTATATCTAGGAATGTTTTGGGTAGGAGAAAGAAATAGTTCATCAGCACAACAACGTGGAAAGCTATTATGAAGAGAAGCAGACAGACCTAGACATCTTTTAATGTTAATGGAAAGAAAAGACCCTCAAAGCAAAAGCAATAGTAAAATTGTCAACAGGAAAAACAAATATATATTGAAAGTCAAGCCTAGTAATAATAAATAACTACTAAAAAGAGAATTAAAAAAAGGTATTCTAAACCAGAAAACATCTGCTTGATTTTTTTTTTTCAGATACAGTATTACATAAATACAGAATTTTCTTTCTTTTTCCATTGCCACAAAAGTGCAAGCAAATAGGGTCATAGGACATTTTCAATGTGTTCGAGAGACCTCCACTTGATACGAAAGGTCAACTTTGATGAAAGATACTGTGGAGAGAAGAACTCAACCCAGATGACCACAAACAAGTCTACAAACTAAAACCTAAGGATAATATAAAATAACTGCAGAAATCATTGATGCATTGATGAATGCTGGAGAAGGAATCTCTCCCAGAACCTTGAAAAACATAACTCAGAATTACCCCTGACATGCCTGAGTGACTAACTGGTCTGGAAGTGTTCTGGTCTCAGACTCAAGGCACTAAGGAGGCCACTTAGTGTGGCGGTATACAGAAAGTGTCCCTTTTTTAGAGCACACACATTTGGAAGACCTTTCTTCATCATTCTGTTCATGCTTACATCTGCTGCATAAAGCAGAGGTCACTTGTTATTAGCTGGGCCAGTTCACAGTTAAAAAGTATCCTTTTTAAAAAAAAGTAAAACCTTCTGATCCCTTTTTGGAAAATGGATAGACTCTACAATGCTGTTGACCTCCAACTCAGCTGATGTTAATTTCACCATGCTTATTCTTGCATTGTTCAATTTCTATTGTATATAACAAAGGTGAAAAAAGAAATGAATGGCAGCTGTCACTCATCCTAAGCCTGGTAGACTATTCAAAAGGTTTTTGTGGCATGAGTAAAATATTTCTGTGGCAGACCACAGAAATATATCTATGCACTTGTAAAATAACCTGGCTCATTTAGAAGCATTATTAACAAACCAAATATGTCAACAAATATGTCAAGAATGGATTATTTGGGCTGGTCTTACCAGAGTTATATGAATGTGAATGACACTTGCTTCCTGAAGGTACTGAGATGTGAAATGCAACAACAAACTTTCCAACCAGAACTGCTAAACAAGTAGATCTTAAGATGTACAAGTCAAAACCAAATGTTATGAAAATCAGTGTGAAAACTCATTGTCCTAAAAGAGATGCTCTGAGACTTGTTGATGAGTTTCCTGACCTGGACAGCATCATTTGTGTCCATACAATACTGCAGTCCTAACTATGTAAGGCAAGTGTTATTTTCAGAGCCTTGTTTCACTTTAGCAATCTAACAGCATCAGCAACCACCTGGTAGTTTCTAACAGCAATGCACTTCATGTACTTTTGCTGGGTTTGAGCCATCAAAGTCCACCAAGTTCAGCTGATGGAGGTTCAGCAGTAAAAGGCAAATGGGAAGCTAGAAGACAGGTCATTTCTGTGGGGACCCTCTTTAGTGTGACAGTGGCTAAGTGTTAAGGTTTCAACATCAGTTTCCAGGAACTGGTCTCCTCCTGGTTTGTAGACAGTACACCTACCCTATATAAATAATTCAGTCCTGGTAGAAACTCTGTGCTAAAGACTTTATTTGGTTTCCACAGGCACAGTCTTGGCAACAAAAATGCACAAAAAATGCAAGTGGACACAGGGCTTGAAAGCATCTTCCAAGCTGAAATGTAAAGTTTGGCAGAATAGTCTCAGTCCTACTGCTCTTCCATGGTGTCCCTATTGTTTCCTTCTCTCTCACCAGGCCAAGGGGGCAGTTTACTGGTTTATGCTGATTGAAACTGGTACAAGTCAGGGCTAGATCAGCATGGCGACAGGCTGCTACACGTGCTGCTCCTGGGTGCTAGTTGTTTTGGCATCTCAGTGCTGAGTGATGTGCAATGTCAGTTCAACATGACAGGTCTACAGCTGGGAGAAAAGTAAAGCTCTGAGCATGGATCCCATAACACACTAGTGGCATTTCACTACTCTGGCATCCCTGACAGGGAGTTGACTGACTGAAAGGCCAGACAGGGCATTAATTACATTATTGCCAAACTGTCTTAAAAAAAAAAAAAGTGAGAAAGGGAGAAAAAGAGAAATCTACATGGCACAAACCTGTTTCTGTTAATGTGAACTTATTTCCTGTATGCTTTTTAACTGTTCAGCTTTTAAAGTGTAAACCAAGATAATTAGGTGATTCATGAATCCTTCTTCTGATTTTTCTTTTATTTATGTTTCCTGTCTTTCACTCTAGACTTTATTCTGTTCTTTAGCTTGTAAAGCTTTTAATTTTGACTTCTTACAAAGCTGGCTTTCTACAAAATCCCAAAGAAAATAAGATCTTGCGTTCTAAGTAGTTAGATTTTGCTTTGGATAGTAGAGTATTTGAATCTGTTGTATATTGTGAGTTACAGACCTGTATGTTTTAAATCATTGAATAAACTTGAACTTTACAGAAAGTTTTAAACTTTATAATAAAAACATTAATAAGTTGATAGTTAAACAAATACTTTCCAGTTATCATCATAACCATTTGAACTGAAGACTATAAGTTAACATGTCTAAAATTACCCTTTCATGGCATGACTTAATCAGAAGTCTCTTTGGTAAATGTAAGTGAAGCTATACATATATATGTTCTTTTTCTTTTGCATGGTCAAGAGCAGGACTAAAATGTCCAAGTTAATGTACACAGGACAATGCGTTGTATACTTTTTGTGCTGGATTTATGCATGTATGGCACGTGTAAAGGGACAGAATTGTGATAGGAAATGTGCCGATCTCTCATGCTCATAAGTGAACCAAATTGTTTGTGTATGTATGTGTATGCATGTATGTAGCTGTCTGTCTATCTGTCTTCTATATATCTGTCTATATTTCTGTCTAGATATAAAATAACTCAGAGAACTATTATATTATTGTCATAGAATTTTTGTAGTTCCTAACACATTCTATTAGCAGAGTCATATTTGTTCCACATAATAAGTCTGATACCATGCATTAAAGGGAATTAATTTTAATTACTTCACAGAAGCGTGATGATTTACTCCCACTCACTATAGGAATATATAGGAGAATCTTGAACCTTTGTAGACCGAATGTACAAATATTTAATACTTCTTTCTCTTGTAGCCCCTTCAGATGTATTATGTCAAAGGACTGCAAGCAGATCAAAGATACTAATTTACACTGTAAGACATTCTGATATTTATGGCTTAGTGAAATTCAGGGGTAAGAAGTCTTTGGGGATATTAGCTATGTTGTTTCCATTTATTATAAGGATGCTGATAATCAAATGCTTGCACACTGAGTTGACACTGTGGTCCCTGTTTGGCTGATATATTGAAATGCCCTAGGATAGATGAGACATCTGCATAGGACTAGAAGATATGATCTGGGTTCTTTGCACTTCTGAAAGAAAAGCTGGAGGCCAGATCAGGCCAGGCAACTTGTCATTAGGTGACACCTGACATCAGGTGCCTATGAGGTAGGATTCAGTTAGAGGTTCAAATATCTAGACACAGGTATCTGTGCACAAGCAAGGTGCCCAGACTCCTCCTCTAGTCAATGGAGTGCTTGTCTGTAGAGTAATGGAAGCTAGAAGATGCTTAACTAGAGGATGCTTAACATCAACCTTATGCATGGGCTGAGAGCGCTGGGGTTCTTTAGCCTGGAGAAGAGAAGACTCTGGGGAGACTGTATTGTGGCCTTTCCTTATATGAAGGGAGCTTATAGGAAAGATGGAAAAAGACTTTTTACCAGGGCCTGTAGTGACAGGACAAGAGACAATGGTTTTAAACTGAAAGAGGGTACATTTACATTTACATTGGATATAGGGATGAAATTTTTTATGACGAGGGTGGGTGGACATTGAAGCAGGTTGCCCAGAGAAGTGTGGATGCCCCATCACTGGAAGAGTTCAAAATGAGATCAAACAGAGCTTTAAACAACCTGATCCTGTGAAAGATGTCCCTACCCATGGCAAGGGGGCTTGGACTAGATGACCTTTAAAGTTCTTTTCCAACCCAAACCATTCTATGATTCCATGATTCAAAGTAGACAGCTGCTGGCTGGTCAGCTGAAAGTCATAGGTTTCATTGACTATTGGCTAAATCTTCATTGACTGCAATGGACACTTGAGCATACACAAGTTTATGTGCAGATACGTATATTCAGGTATCTTCACTTTGATTTGAATTCTACCTGACTGTGTCTGGACTGGTGCAAAGGACTGACTGCAAAAATATCACTAGAAAGCTGCTCTGTCTGATAGCTCATGAGCTGTGTCTGTGTAATGGGGCAGATATGTTCAGACGTGTTCAGTGGGTTATACCCTGGCCTGGGTCCCTCCATCATTCAGACCAGTAGAAATCACCAAGGTTCCATCCCTGCTCATGGTCAGGATTTCCTTCCAGAGAACAGATTGCATGACAAGATGCATTGTATCTAGGTCTCTGATTATATATCTGTGGTTGGATGTGCTATGGAGTGCACTGCCATTTGGTTTAACTGTCATGGGGATAGAAAGAAATTAACAAAGTAAATTGTTTTATCTGTGTTTTGTCAATGTATGTGCAGAAGAAATACTGGAAATACAGGACATAAAAAAAAAGTAATTAAATATTCTCAAGAAATAAAATTCTGCTTTTTCTATGACTTATCTAGATTTGAGATTGATGATTTATAAGTAGGAGGCACAAGCTTCTAAATCAGTTTACTTTGAGCTGGCGATCAAATATGAAAATTTTAGCTCTGAAGAAATGTGCAGGAGAAAGCTAATCATCTGGTATTTGGAGAGAAGCCTGTCTGTCTATGTACCCTTTCCCTTTTTTTTTTTTTTTTCCAGGAAGAAGAATGTTCTTCCTTTCTACAGAATAGAATCATAGAATCATGGAATCATAGAACAGCCCCAGTTGGAAGGGACCTCAAAAGATCATCTAGTCCAACCTCTTTGGGGAAAGTGAACCTAGATGAGATTATCTAGCACCCTGTCTTGTTGTGTCTTGAAAACCTCCAGTGGTGGATTCTCTACCATGTCTCTGGGAAGGTTCTTCCAGGATTGTTATTACTGTAAAAAATTCCTTTCTTATACCAAGATGAAACCTCTCCCAGTACAACTTGTACCCATTGCCCCTTGTCTTCTCCATGTGGCTCCTTGTGGAAAGAGAGCCTCCATCCCCTTTGTACCTGCCCTTTATGTATTGGAAAACTGTGATGAGGTCTCCGCTAGGCCTCCTCTTCTTCGGGGTGAAAAGACCTAACTCCTTCATAGGCAGGTTCTCCAGCCCTTTGATTATCTTTGTGGCCCTCCTTTGGATGCTCTTCAGTGTGTCCATGTCCTTTTTGAATTGTGGGAACCAAAACCAGACACAGTACTTCAGGCATGACCTGACAAGTGCTGAGTAGGGTGGGATGATCACATCTCCATCTCTGCTAGTAATGTCCTTGTGGATGCAGCCCAGGGTCCAGTCTGGCTTTCTTGTAACAGCAACATACTGCTGACATGTTCAGCTTGTTGTCCACCAAGAGCCTCCAGGTCCATTTCAACAAGGCTGCTTTCCAGATACATAGATCCTAGCTTATACTGGGCTCTTTGGTTATTCTGTCCCAGGTGCAGGACCTTGAACTTGTCTTTGCTAAACTCTATACAGTTCTTGCTTGCCCACTAAAAGTTCTTTGTCTTATTCTGGTGTGAAACAAGGAAAATTTTAGAACCTCAGAAAGTTGTGTGGGAAGGGAAATGACTGTCCTTCCCCCCTCTCTTCCCACCTGCCTTCACCTTTATGACCATACAAGTCTCATTTTCCCATTTCCTGAAGCATGAGCAGTACTGAACAAGTTGTACTTTGACAATCATAAGTTAAAATGGGAAAACAAGCTAAAAAAGTCAACAGGCCAACCCAAGTCTCTACACATACCCTAAGTTTTTTCGTACTATACTTTGATTCCTTCTAGAGAGGATATGCTGAACCACTTTCTTGTCTACATGTGATAAAGGAATATCCTCTCCCCTGGTGTTGCAGTTACATTCTCATTGTAGTTAAAATTGCATATGTGGAAGGGATCATTACAAAAAATCTGTCTGTCTATCTGCCTATCTGTCTGTCTGTCTTTTTGCTTTTATTCCAAATGAGTAAGAAAACAAAGGGAAGAAGGGCTTGCTCAGCCTGTTCGTATAATCTACACATTGTGCTCCTCAGCTTTTTTTTAAGAAACCAAAACTTTGTGAACTGTAATATAAGGTTGTGATTTTCCTTTTCATGATAAGTATTGTTTGTACAAAAGGAAAAAAGTGTGGATTTTTTTTTTTAGCAGTCTCTCTGAGGATTTAGTTATATTGCATTTTGGTGGGGCAATAATGCTCCATATTGTATTGGGTTTGCATGG
>VZTL01078831.1:0-10923 GCA_013400535.1 Scopus umbretta
TATGATTTTATGATTCTATGTTAATATATCTAGACCTATACCTTTATGGATCATTTACCAATTGGAGCACAGCAATAATGGTGATTCAAATGGAGGATAACTCTGTATAAAAAGCCAAGGGAATGAAACAGAGACAACTTCCCTCATCTGTTTCTCTGTCATACTGCATACACAGACCAACTCTAAGCCTCCTGCCTTTCTCACTAAATGAGCCAGCTGGGCACCCTCAATGGAAAAATCCTCTAGTGCTGCTACAGCAGGAAACCTGCGTGATGGAAATTGCCCTCTGGAAGAGTCTTTCTGTCCCACTGAACTTAAAAGACACCTGGGAAGACTCACATTCTAGTCTTAGCATCTAAATACCCTTATAAAGTTTTTTCTAGGTTATTTTACTGTAGTAGTTGGGTTTATTGCTCTCTGCTCTCCAAGGGCCAGCAAGATCTTAGTTCCCTGCAGCAAGAAACTTGAAAGAGGGATGCACCAACATGCAAGGGCATCGCTCCCTGGTTGTGGGGGATGGAGAGTGTAGGAAATAACAGATGTAGGTCCTCTGCTCCCTTGAAAGACTCTTTTGACACCTAGACTGTATGCCACAAGGAAGTGAGTAATGAGCCAGCCTGGGCACTCACGCAGAGATACCCTGGTGCTGTGCTGCCCCATGTTTGCACTGAGTGAAAAGCTGACGCAGAGGGTCATCTATCTCCACGCAAACCCACGGGGCAGTCTTGCCCAGATTTTGTGTTGTAGCATTAGGATAGTTCCTCACTAAAAGTAGTCAACAGATGAAAAAAAAAGGACATATTAATTAACATACTGCAAATCTCTAGTCACCAGAAAGGATTAATCCACACACAATGTGTTAATTTCCATTAAAAAAAAGCCTAAATATGGATGTAATGAAATACATAAGCAAATAAACTCAAAATTAGGGTAATTTATTCTCATTAAGAGTTTAACGATTTGTCAATTTCCTATTGATTTTAATATAGCATGACTAGCCTTGTCTTATATAACTCCTCTTATCTACCTTTAAAAAAATCTACATTTCTTCAAATCTTGCTGAATGTAATTCATTAGTATCTTGAGACATATGGCCGTCACCTGATGTAGAAAAAATGCTCTTTCTTTATAATGTTTTCAATTCAATATATCTGAATTTTATTGTAAGAACCTATATTCTTATCAAACAGGTCAACCACTCAGATCCAGTCCACTACTCTTTGTCCCTTTTTTCGCTGTTGGCCTGGCTTTACCAGGGAAGTTTTAAAACATGTTAAAATCTAAATAAAAAATATACAAACATATTTTAGTGAAATGTTTCTACTTTTTTAAAGAAAAATCTGTATTCAAGTCTGTACATATTTTCACAACAGAACTCTAAATAAATTCTAGTATAATATCAAGCAATCCTCACACAGAGTTTTATTCCACAAGTTAAGAAAAACTTGTTAGCCAACTTTATTAGAGAAAATATGGATTCTATTACAAAATTGGCATTTCAGAGATCATCACGTGTATTAAGATGTTATGATTTTGCTTTTATTTACATATAAAGTAGTTGATTACTTTTGAACAGAAAAAGCATGTAGTGCCACCTAGGGGTACTCATAAGCTTATAAATTTGAATTTTTGACAGCTCAATTATTTTGAATTAGGTTTATTTTTCATAACTGCATTCCCAGGAATAAAAATATGTATTAAAGGAGGTTTATGCAATTTATTTTTACCAGCCTGACAGTAGGGCATATGCTAATTCCAGAAACACCATGAAATTAAGTTTTTTCTCTGTTTCAGCCAGTAACTCTAAAGTAACTGGCTCTCACAGAAAATTACAAAATAAATAATCTGTATATTAGAAGGAAATAAATAATTGGGGAAAACACCCTTCTCCTGCCTCAAAACTCCTACCTTACCAAAACAGTAGAAAACTAAGAATCACATTAATTGCCTGTATCAGCTGTGTGAAACCCCATTTCACATGCTTGAGTTTTCATTTATTTCCTCCAGTCCAACAAAAGATGGGCCAGGTGGGAGGATTCCTCAGCAGCAGCGTGAAGCCAAAGGGAAGTCAGCCACAGCATCTACTTACTTCAGTTTTTATTTCTGGGGTTCTTTTGTTTATTTTGGGGGGGTTTTGCCCCTTGCTTGTTAGTTTTTGTCAAAGAGGGATATATTGGCATTCTTCTGGAAAGACTGTGGATAGAAAAGTGGATTAATCTATTATAGACTGCTTTCAGACACAGTTTATTGATGAAAAGTGCACTGCTACCAAAAGGAGCCTTGAATGTACCATATTGATTACAGATAAGGATTGCTGCATTTTTCATGCAGATTTTGTATAGAAAATACTACAGCAAATATAATATAGGCAATATGCTATTGTTTTTCATGGCAAACTCAGAATCACCAAACTGACCACACACATGAAAACATTTTAATCAGGCTGCCTTAGCAATGGAAATGTCTCACCACCTTCTGTGCACATGGTACGGACCCACCCCACTACAGTACCCCAGCACTTCACCAAGCCAGAACTTTATACATTAACTTGTTCAATAACAAACTATGCATTTGCAGGTGATGCAGCATGAGCTTTTTCTGCCTAACCCAAAAAAGCACTTAGCAAGGACCTTATTTTAAGCACATGAGCAGTTGTCTTGATTCAGTGGAAAAAAAAACAACCAATCAAACAGGGGTCTGTCCATCATTTTAACTTTCTACAGGGAGGTTGGCTTCACTGGGAAGTGTGCAGTTATTGGTCTCTCTTGACCCTTTTGTCAGACATCAAACAGGGCAGTGCCACTCTCAGTCCAACCTGCCACCAGTTCTGTGAAATACTCTGACATTGCTTTTTCACAAATAACCACAGGAGCAAGAAAGGCTGGTTTCAGTATTGTGAACTAATCTAGCATCTTTCAATCTACCTGATTTTTCAGTCATATTGGATTATAGTGTCATAGTAATCATTCAGTTTTACTGGATATAACCTAAAAAAAAAACCCACCTAAGTGCAGAAGTGGCAGAGTCTATTCAGTGCAAACTACAAGAAAACCAGAGAAGTCATTTAATAAATGATCTATATTCCACATAGCAAGGTTTTTTCACAGCTTCCTCCTCTTTATTGAGCACACCCACTCATTTGCACACTCAAGTAATTCAAAGATGTTACCAGATATCTGTGAGGTTTGAAGAATCTGTGAAAGTGTATGGATTATTTAGAAAGCACTGTTCAGAAACACTATGTTATAATGGATTTTTCCAAAGAATTTGTTCAACATTCCTCTTAGAAATCTGCAGGAACTAGAAATATAAGTACAAGAGAGAGGATTTAAGCCTTACTTTAAAGTACTATGTCAATGCAAATGTGGACTGTGGAATCTTCATATTCTACTATTAAGCATTTAGATGGTACAACAACATTAACATAATAAAATGCTATTAATCACAATAGGGCTAAAAAGGGGGGGAAAAAAAATAGGCTAGTAAACTGATAGTCCCTGGCAATATTAGATTTTTCAGAGACTATATGGGAGATCAATCCTGCAAAATGCTGGGTGGGTTCCCTGGTCCCAATCCAGGAAAGCACTTAGCAAGTACCTAATTTTAAGCATATTAGCAGCTGTCTTGACTCAATGGGAAAAAACTCAAAACAACCAAACAGGGGTCTGTTCATCATTTTAACTTCATATAGTTAGGTGGGCACCACAGGAAAGTTATTTTGTCACCTGTCAAATTGTAGATCCATTCTGGTTTTAGCTCACTCTGTTACATTCTAGTGGAGGACTCCTTGCTTTACATTATCTACCAGACCCAAGAGCCTCCTCAGTTACGTTATTGCACTTCTCAGAAGCTGTACTTCTTCACCTAGATCCTGCAAATCCTATTACACCCTTGTGTGAGGGTCCTTGCATACAATTCATCAAACTATTAGCATTTCCATAGCTGCATTTCATTCCAATCTAATTTGCTTTTCTTGTGGAATGGTATAACCATCTATTTGGAAATAAGTCCTCTCTGCTGTATTCTCTTGGGCTACTTTTCCCCTGCATGGAAACAGAACAGTTCTGGACAATTAAAATTACTCTAAGTGATAAAGGGAAAAATACATTTGAAATTCTGTTCAATAACTAAGAGTTTGTTGAGCTGACCTCTCTGAGTTACAGAAAGGCCTAAAAATACAAAACAAATGAGTATCACTCCTTGATACACTGCTGATTGACATTCTTGTGCTTACAAAAAAAGTGTTTTGAGGTTGTTGGGTCTTTTCCCCTTATGAATACTGCCTTCATTTACCCAAAGGAAAATTTTTATGAGTCAGGAATAATCTAGGCCAGTCTATCTCCACCACATTCCCAACCTGTTACGTTTTTCAGTCTGCCCAGAAAGTTATACAATGGTCCCAGTTAAATCCCGTGTTCTGTGGTAGATCTGCTTAATAGACTGTTTGTCCCTTCTTCTGCCCTTTACAGGCAATGTAGCACACCGAGTAATGGTTTCTGAAGTGGGGCTTTTAGCCACTTCTGCTTCCCTTTTGACTATTACTTGAGAGATTTTATACATTTATGTGTTTCATAACACATAAATGCACCCATACTCTGAGACCACATGGCACTGATCATGAGAGAAATTCCAATTGGAATTTCACCTTCTGCATAAAAACAGGAAAAAAAAATCCCAAAAAACATGTTATAAGCTTTGTGGGCTTTCTTATACATGAACTCTTATCTCTCTTGAGCGGATCCACACTTAGACCAAACTGAAAACCAACAGAAGGCAATGCAAAAGTTAGCATGTGAATCTTGCAAATCAGCATGGACTAAACAACAAATGCCTATAAATAACAACTGTGGAGAGCCTAGCAAAAACATCATTACAGTAAGACAGGGTGGGGTAAAACATGTGAGGAGTCAAGGTAAGCCCCTCCAAATAAGATTTTGAAGTATTGGTGATAGTAGGCAGGGCATTTAGCAATATCAGTTCACTTTCTGATTAGGAAAAGGAGTATCAGTGGACAGAAATAAAAACAGGTTTTCTTAATTCTTCCTGCAGAGCACATGAAGAGTTAGTAAGCAAGTTGTCCCACCTAAGTGCCAGCCAACGTCACAGATCTAGATTCACTGCTCTAGAAGTATCTAGTAATCTGCTCAGACATAGCAGCAGAGCAAGTGAAGATACTTGATGCTTGGTATGTGGCTAAAGGCCTATTTTGCTATTTTGTGAAGCCAGCTGTAACAATTTTAGGTTTCTCTGTCCAAAATAACAGCTCTAGCACAGAGTTACAGCCAAATAATGCTTTTCTACATCTCATACAGAGATGCAGGCTGTCCCTGGCCAACCACAACACGGAATAAGGACTTTGTACACTCTTGGCAAGCTACAAGGAGTCCCCTCCTTTTGCATGGTCCTAGGCACCAGAAGCCAGCTCCCATCTTCCCACCACAGATTCACCCAGCCCCAGATGGAGAGGAAACAGGACTGCACACTAGCACTTCACTTCCACATTCCTGTGCCCCTGGCACATCCAAAATACGCAGTGAACTGCAATTTTCAGTTTCACTTTCAAACCCAGGGCAAATGCTTTGGCATCAATTATACTTCAAATAAAGTATCTCACGCAGCTTTGACACTTGAATTTGGACTAGTAACTCACCTAAGGGTTTTAATGGAATGGTCTCATACACACTTAGATGAACATGCAGAGGGGACCCTGTCCAATGCAGACTCTGGCAGGTTTTCACATGAAAATACAAAACAGCTAAATTTACACGCTGACCCCCGATATTAGACAGTGGAAGATGGTACTGAATTCTCCTCTATCCAGGTCTAAGAGAATTAACAAAGTACAAATCTCAGAGTAAATGGAAAAGGAAAAATAATTGACTTCTTTTGGTTCTTAGCTCATTACTGCTACAGTTAAATTAGCCTGTCAATGCTTATGAAACGTTCTTCACAGATTCGTACTGCCTGTGTCCAAAAATTATTCAGAGATCTAATCCATACGTTTCTTTCTTGTGCCTCGGCTGGACGACTGCAATGCTTCCTCAGCAGGTCTACAAAGCCGATTAGTAGACAAGCAATTCAAAATCCAGCTGCAAGACACATAGCTAAAAAGAAAAGGATATTTCTCAGCTGTAACCCCAGCATAAATCTTTCAAACAGACTTTTAGTTTGCACTTGGAAACATATAATTTTGCACAGAACACAGTAAGACTCTAAATTACCTTACTAAGTTGCTCATACTTCATCCAGTCCTCACTTTCCATTTGGTAATATGGAAAACAAGATATCAGCAGTCTGTTTCACTGAAACAGGATGCTATTATAATCTGTGTTATCACAGAACCCCACTGCAATACATTAATCAGAATAAACTCCTGATCCAGAAGGTTTACCCTTTGCAGGACAAATTATATCTTTGGCGTGGAGAATAGAGACAAATATAGGTCTTAGGTGAAAGCATGAGAGACCCTCAAATTATCCCCAGGCAAGTCATGCAGGCAGCAGTGTTGTTCACTGCTCTCCTGCAAGCAAACAAACCAAAGAGGAGGAGAGATGAAGAGCAAATTGGGGGAGGCAGCAGAGGGACCTACATGAAATGTCAAGTAACTTGTGCTCACAATGTATGCTCCAGCTTTAGGGTGCAGCTATACCAACACACACCCTGAAAGACAGCAGAGGTTACAATGGAGGGTGTGTGTGCATGCCTGTGCCTTCCCACACCACGTACTACCACTCCACGACACTAGAAAATGCTTTTCGGGCAGGGATATGCACAAAATGACCTTTGGACCTATTTCTTACCTTTCATAACTGTGATGCCATAAAAGATGCCATAGCCTCCCAGCTAATGGGTTTTAAGCAAATTCATATGCATCTCACACAGCAATGCAAAATGATTTGAGATGGGATTGGGATAAGACATTCCTATACATCTGCTGGTACCTTCTGGACTCTCTTAGATTTTCTGCATCAGAAGGTGTAGTTACAGGGTAAAGTTCATTTCTAGGATGGGAGAACATGCATTCCAATCTACAGAAATTAAGACTGTCAGGAAAATGTCATTTAGATTTTTGAAAAATCGTAAAATATACTAAATGTTGCTAACACTTACATGGCATTCAAGATCACGTACACATTACTCTCACTTGAACAATCACTGCCTGATATTTTATGTTCTGCCTTCCTCTAAATCCCTTCCAAAAGTTTAAAATTACACTTTTTATGATGTCTCATTATTCTGAACTCACAATCAGCTCATGTTAAGGTACCAAAATTGTTACATTGCTATCATCTTTTTGTGCATGAGAGATAATTTTGCTAAAATTTGACTGTAATTTATTCATGCTTGACATTAAGGTATTAACTAACGGAGTCCAATTTCTCAGGAACAACCATGTGAATAATGTTGCAATAATTCATTTTAAACATTATTTACTAAAATCCAGTTTTGAATATATTTACATTATTGACTGAGTATTCCAAGGGTTTTTTTGTCCTGTGACTATCTGGAATTTTTCAGTTCAATTACACAACCTCCTGCTTCCTCTTTTCAGTCATCAGAGGATGAGAAGATTCCTCTTGACACCCCATTCATTACCATCCTTGGAAAAGCTGCAGAGGAGACCATGGCAATGAGAACACATGCAGGCACATTCCATTTGGATTTGCATATTTCTGGAAAACTTAACTTAAGGGTAAAGCAAGAGAAAGGAAGCAGCATTCTCACAGTTTAGTGACCAAAAGGGCACTCGTGAAGAGGGCAGAGAAGTCCGTTCCACTCTTGCAATTTCCTAGTGTATTCTCTTCCCAGGAGGCCAACAGAGAAAGTAGGTAAAGATTCTCCCACTACTATTGGGAATTCCAAATTTTTTTTTGGAAAGGAGTGGCAGTTTTACGAAAGAACAAATCTTTCACTACTGCTAACCAGCTACTAATTTCTTTAAAGTACAGCTCTAATTTTTGTGTCTTCAGAGGCATGTGTGCACTTGTGTGCATGGAGGTTTAAGTGCCAGCACCTGGAGTGGGAGCACAGGTGTGTCCATGGTGCCAGCAATAGGAGAGCCAGCGTGTGTGCATAGCACATGGGTGTGTACATTGGTGTGTAATCGCTAGCAGACACCAAGCTGCAGCAGCTGGTGGGCAGGATAAGAACCTGGGGAGCAAGTATCTTTAGGGCCGTAAGTCTGGGCTGCATACTGGAGAGACCGGAGGGTCTGTGAGTTGGCTCCTGGAGGTGCCAGGGGTACAAGCCAGCTATCAGAGAGACCATGGGGTCAGGGTTTTGGCTAGTGGCAAGGTCATGTGACCGGACCCAGCTAATGGTCAAACACGTGTGCATGTATCTGCGTGTCTGTGCGCAATGTAACAGGGAGATGGGAGATCCAGGGGCGGGTGCTCGGCAGACTGAGTTTCTAAGCCCAGTTCTAGCAGGGAACCACTGGGGGTGTGTGCGTGTCTGTGTGCATGTGCGTGTGCGTGTCTGTGTGTGTGTAGGGCTGTAGGCCCCAGGGTTTGTATGTGCAGTTGTCAGCAAGTGCGGAGACCAAGGACCCAAGGGCAGCTACTAGGCTTACTGAGTGTCTGAGCCCAGCTGCTGGTGGGATCCAAGTATATGTGTACATTTATACACATATATGTTTTGGAAGAGGTGGGAATAGGCAGTCTGTGTTTGTGTGAGTACCGTGTTTTCTGCCTGGGTTGATCTGTGTGACTGGGTATATGTATATGTATATGTATATGCATATGTATTGTGTGCATGTGTAACCTACTGGGAATACATGTTCAGTCTCGCTACTGGCTGTACGTGGGTACATGGAGCTGCAACAGCCTTGACTTTTTTGGGCTACCAGATTTGGCGACTTCTAACAAACATTACTGACACAAATACAGATTCTCAAAACAGTATTATGCACTACTCCAACTGAATTAAAAGAGCTTAATATATCTGTTGCTGTAGCTGTGCTACAATATATGATGATACAAGAAATACACGGCTTGCAGACTAGCTGATACAGCTGGGAAGGTGCACAAGCTATTGGACATGCAGTTCTGTCATTATGTATTTTTGTCATTCTTAAATAACCATATTATCTCTGCAGATAAGCTGTTTCACCAGGTAATATATACCATAAACGTGTAAAGTTGTCAATGTGACATGGAAACTAATTGCATTTGGAGGCCAGTATTACAGCTGAAGACGACAGCAGCAACAGGGAGGCTTAGGGAGGCTAAACACAGAGAACAGATTTTCTGTGAGAAAGCCAAAGGAAACAAGTATCTGTGTTGTCTGGAAGGATTTTATGGAATGGTAATAAATCCCTGTTAACAATCTTTAAATCTAAAAATGGTTACATGTCCTAAGATTAATCTACACTGCCAAGGTCTCTCAACTGTGCAGATACTTCCCATTCCCTCAGTTAACCCCACAAAAAAGGATTTGGGATGCCGGTATTTTAACTTCGCTTTTACATGACTAACATCCCAAGGTGTATCACAGCAGATAAGTGGGATTACATGAAAAGTGCAAAAGTGCTGATGTCTCTACCCTGATTCCATTTATTGTTATGCTGGTGGATCTCCTGCTTGACCTTAGTGAATAAAAGATAGTTCTGTACAGATAAGTAAAGTCACCAGCTAAATGATCTTATTATGGAAGCGGTGCAGTTGACAGTTTTTGAATCAAATGCATTTCTCAGCTCCACCCGGCTTCCCCAAGGGCACTCGCTTCATTTCCCAGGCTGCCCGCTGTCACCTTCCCAGGGGCAGCGTCCCCCAGGCAGCTCCCTCCAGAGCAGGGGCTTAGACGCCAGCATCCTGCTGCCCGCCAAGATCTGCTTAGTGGGTCTATACGGAGATCAGCACCTCTCATCACAGAAATGACAAGGTCACTTACTGCTCTGGACAAGCAAAGGAGCATTTGCTCAGAACAAGAAGATTCGGGGAGGAAGAAGGGGAAATCTGTCTTAAAACAGCGAAGAGTTTACATACCTACTTAGTTGGCTGGGTAATAACCCATCATCTTCTACAAACAGCTCTCAGGTATTGGGAGCACCACAGTCTACAGAGCTGTTGAGGTCTTTGAATATAGTCCTGGTAGGTTATGTGAAATTTATTACCTCATTGTTTCATTATTCATAATTTACATTATTATCCCTCTAGGCTTTACTTTCTACAGAAAGTATTCCATATTTTACCCATTAAAACATATATCCCACTAAAAATACCTAAAATAGTGTCCAAATATTCCCAGGCTCCAAAGTATATTAAAGGACCACAAGCCATGTCTTTACTTCTTCTAAACCAGAGCATTTCTATTTACTTCATTGAATTTCATAAATTTATGCCAGTCAAAGAAGGGACGCAATGGTTAAAACGCATTTACATTACTGAACATGACACAACCTCTGACAAAAACAAAAGGTTCACCTTAAACTAAGGTGAACCTCATTGTTGTCTTCTTCAAAGGGCTGCTAAAACTGAGAAAAGGTTTTGCTTCAAATCTGAGTGTACTTCAGAGACTTTAATTAAATGATCCAACATCACTGTTACAAGTAAGCCCATACTAACCTGATCTACAGGTAGGCTCAGATGTAAATAGATAGTACTGATTCTGCCCAGAAAAGATTTCCAATTCAGTCTCCCTGCCATAAAGTAGAAAAAAAAATTGCTCCTGCCTTTGAAAAGAACATTCTCCATCCTCGCCCAAAACTTCATCCAGTGTAACATTTTTTCTCAAAACATCAGCTTCTAGAATTGTGTGATAATATAATAACCAAATTTCACTTTAGCTTCATTTCTTAAGGGAAAAAAAGGAGTATTTTCTTCTGTTAATCTCTTAGTGCCCCTTTGTCACTGCACTTTTAAATGAAATCCCACAGAAGGGAACAAAAGGGCAGGTTTTAGTATATATATATATTTTTATATA
>VZTL01078894.1:0-12380 GCA_013400535.1 Scopus umbretta
ACTGTACAAATATTAACTAATTAGTCAAATTGTTATTTTCTATGTAATCATCTGTGGAGATAGCAGAAATGAAATTTTAATAAACCCAACCCTTTTATTTAGTTTAATCCTCACATTTGTGCCTGTGTTCAATGCACCTGTCTTTGCTGCTGCCTTTTTAACTTTTACATACTCTGCCCCTTCATCTGTTGATTTACCTATTGTGTATTTTCTCTGCATGCTAAATTCTGTCTTATCTGCAGTCAGAATAATTTTTGTGATATTTGTTCATTATGCATTATCTAATACTGTGCGGTCCTTACGCCTGTTTGAAGATCTTAGGCACTTCTTCAACAGAAATTTAAAAAAAAAAAAATCAGCTTATCTTTGTTAACACTTGCATTTTACTTCTTTGGTTTACTCTCTTTATCTTTAAATTGAGCTGCTTTTTATGTAAAAAAAAAAATTTCTTCTCAGTTCCATAAAGTACTATCTGTTAAAAAACCCTATTTGTGATGAACTTCAGAAGAAGTAAAGCTTCATTTCGAAGGGATTGGAATAAAAGGCCAGAATGGGTTTCAAGCACCCATTTTTGAGGTGAATGTTTTTTCTTGCCAGATTTTTGGGGAAGGAAGATGAGACTTGTTACGAAGGAACTCCATTTACCAGGCTGGTGGAGATGCTGCAGGGACTTCCATAAATGGGGTCCTTTGCTCATATCCTGGGGACCCAGCTACAGCTCTTTCAATGACTGTGTTGGTAGTTTTCTGGAAAAATTAAAGATTCATGCATAGAGATAAATGTGTTGCCTGCAGCTTTTCTTATTTTAATTTCTGCAATATATAGCTCACATAAACTGCAAGTCCAAGTTCCCAGTGCAGTCTCAAGCCGGGTAGGCTTCTTGCGAGCGCAGGCAAGGTGAGGGGCAGGTTGATTTGCAAGTCCAGATTCAGGATGGGAAGACACGGTAACGGGTGCTTGTGGCTGCAAGGTTAGGTTTTCCAAAACACCAAAGCCCGATCAAGGCCAGGACTGAAGTGAGAGGCACGAAGAAGTCTGCGATTGGCTGTGATCCAAGTAAGGCCATGCTAAAATCCTGTGAAAGGTATCGGATGAATTAAGTGAGAGCAAAGATGTGGAGCTTGGAGAAAGGTAGAGGATGCTCAGTCTGTCAGAGTTGTCTAAATGCTCTTGGCTGAAGTGCGGTATGGAGCGAAGCTTTCAGAAAACTGGGCAAGTTACTTCATGTAAAGGAGCTCGTGGTGGTGTCCGCTCTGATCGCAGATCAGCAGCCGTACAGCTCCTTCGCTGGCCACTGTTGTGATAAGCCAAGAAAGTAAATTGAGAAATATTTTATGTCTCCAGTTAAATAATTTCAAGTGGCTTATAGATGATTTCTAGAAATCTTTCTAGTATGGTGAGTAAATACAGCTTGATCCACATGGGTTGGTATTGCATACTTTTGTAAAGTTGGATTGTCTGTTTTAATGAAAAAAGGTTTTATTTTTGAGGCATCCAATTTCACAGACAATGTTCCTTTTTATAAATCTGGCTTCTATACAGCTAGTAAGCTAACAAATTAATTAGATTCCTAATATATTTTAGTACTCATACTTTTTTAAAAAATGTCATTTCAAAATTATTTGGTGTCTGTTACTTTTGAGACAATAATTAACTTATTAGCACTAACTTGGGCTTAGATCTTGTAAACAGTTTTCTCTGTGTTTGACTTCCCTCATCTAAGCGGCTATTAAGAAATCGAGCAGCAAGCTGGTTTTCTTTTCCAGGAGATCATAGAGTGGTTTTGACAGACCACAGCGGAGGAACCATGCTAATGAAACATTTCAAGGAATGTTATAGCATTTTGTTCCATTAGCATGGTGTAAACATTTGAATCAGGTGGAGGAAAAAAAAAAAAAAAAACCCCAAAAATTCCAGGTGGTTTAGACTGGTGGACTTCTGGGATGGCCAGGGAGATCTGTTGGTGGGATTTTTGGTGGGCTAACCGTGCGCACAAGTGTTAACTCAAGTTAACCGCACACGTAATTGTTTGCAGAATCGGGGCTTTAAAATTTATGCCTACGAATTTGTGATAATTTTCAGTCTCTGTTTTGGTGTGAGCAAGTAAAAGCAACTCATTCTAAAGGGTGCTTTTATTTAGTACAATAAATCTTTCAAGGTACCCATTCTTTAGTACTTAGAAAAACGACAAGAGAGTTGCCAGCAAATGAGCACCATAAATTATCAGTCACCAATTAATTTGCAGTAAATGACTGTGTGTGTATGCTCTTAGTCCATCGCAAAAAGAGATGAGATGTATTAATGTAGTACACTATGGGAGTTGTTTAAGTGAAAATATTTCTCTTTAGAGTTGCATTGGGCCAGGAACACAGACGGACTAATTTAGCACAGCTCAGGTGGTAAGTTGTAAGCTGTAAAACCACAGTAACTGGATCGCTTCTAATTTTGTCCTTACCTTTAGTAATGAGATACTCATTCATATAGCCTTTAAAAATACCTTTTTTATATTGCTGCAAGTACATGTAAAATTGTATATGTGTACAGTGATTACATGTAGGGAGATTACGCTTCTCTTTATTTATGTACTGGTGGACACTGGAAAACTGTTTTTTATGTCGAGTAGGAAGCAGTTAATAACTATTTCTGATGCATGTTCTCTATTAAGTATCACTGTTGGGGTATGTGTTTACATACTTCCATAAACAGTTCATGCATAACCATTGTATGGCTTGGGAAAAAATGAGGAGAGAAGAATGGTGCAATGGACTGTTAAATATGTAGTATAAAAAATAGTGATGGTTTGCCACATCAGTGTGAATTCTGACCTTATCTCCTATGAGCAAGTGCACAGGTTTAGAGTGGTAGGCAGCGCTGATTAATGTGAAGTTAAAACAGTGGGGATATACTGCAATATTTCGGTACCTCACTAAGATACAAAAGTAAATCCCTTACTTTTCCAGAGTTTGCAAATGTTGGAGTCATCAAATCAGCTGATCTAGTATTAGAATATTTGTAATCGATGTGGTAGTTCAGATTATGTAGATATCATGTAAGTTATTACTTAGAGTTTTAATTACATTGTTAATTTGGGAAAAATCAGGGGAATTTAATGACCACCACCAGCTTGTCAGGCAAAAAAGTTTTTTTTCATGTATTTCTGCTAATGATATGCCAATATTAAGCATAGTGCTTTCTTTAATCCATTAATAAAATATTTTAAGTCCTTTAAAAAGACCTCTCACAACAGGTAACCTAAAGGCTGACTGCTCAGGGTAAATTTCACATTCACTCTTTTAAAAAACAATTGTCTCTGAAGTTACAATTTGTTTGCCCTTCTGTACAGAGGTCCAGCACATGATACGTCCGCTTTATGCTGCCTGCTTTCTAGAGCTAGGTGCTGATTGTGTGTATGTAGGAGGACACTGTGGCTTTCCCTAAATGGTCTCTGCCTAGAAGTCCCTCTTGGACTTTGGACTCCTGAAGCATTTGTGAGTTGGACTCCAGAAGACCTTGTTCTTTTACGTGCTTTGTCACACCTCACCGCCGCAGAATTTCGATTAAACATTAAAACTGAGCAGCTGGCTGCACACAGGGGTCTTTATTTCCCTTAGCTGTAGACTGGATTCATTAAGTCTTCACTGGATGGTATCCCTGAAACAAAACAAAAGTGAAAAAAAACATTGCTTGTAACTTCAAAACGACTGACCCATTTTCCCTTATTGGGAGCTAAATTAAGTGTGAACAGAATCGGTTTACTGTTTTGCGCACAAAAGTGCTTTATCAGAAGACGAGGTGTGGTTTTGTCCATAAATGGATAGAACAAAAGCGTGGAAATTTTTCTTTGAAAAAAGGGGTTGAGGTTAGGGGCGGATGACACCAAACTTTTCCCCCAAAGGAATTTGCTTGAAAGATGTTTGGTGTGAGAAACTGTAAGAGGAGGGTTTATACTGGAAGTTGAATCTTAGCCTGAGCTGTAGTGGTTGCCTCTGCTTTGACTATAAATAGAAAATATTTGTCTGCCAGATTTAAATTTTTAGAGTCTTTTTGAATCCGTGCCAAGGAAATAATATCTTAATTTGTATATCTGTTTATTTTCCTCCTTCTGTGCATAACTTGAAATGGCAACTCTTACTAGATTTTTGAGATTAACAGAAGTGCAAAATGAACTTGGATATCATTTTTGCGTGGAACTTAAAAAATAGCCAGTAGCTTTTTTTTTTTTTCATGAGGGCACTCCCTCGCCCCTGAAATTACTGTGCTTATAATTAAGGTTGCGTCAGTTTTTCTTAGCTGCCAAACTAATGTTACCTTGTTTCATGTGGTGTAGATGGCTGGATGCATCAGTTTGTTGCCTTGGTGGCATGTGTTCAAACACTGGATAAAATTAAAGAAATGTTTAAAAATGTGTAGACAGGATATCAGCCAATGTAAAATGTTGAGGCAGGCAAGTGGTTGGCAAATGCAGGTATTTCTTTATATCAAGTTAAAGGAGAAAATGTTGCATGAACAGCTCGCTGTCTCACAGAGATGATACTCAAGCTGTGATCCTGACCGTCAGGGATAATTCTTCATTTCAGAAGGAAGGCTAGAGCCTTGTGGTTAAGGCTGGCGAGAAGTGAAGAAACGACGTGCCGCTCTAAATTTGGACTTGCCACCGGGCTGTGCCTACACCATCATGCTGGCAGCTCTCGCTGCCGGGTAGTCAGCCCTTACCCCGTTTGGTTTGGATCAGGACTGAGGAAGAGGAGGGCATGAGCAGAGGACTGGACGCTGGTGGCTGGATCAGATGGTGGAACCATGCTGTGCTGTGGGTTTGAGCCCCTTGGTAGCACGCACCAGCAAACACGACGTAGCTCTGCCCTGTCCTAGCGCAGATGCACTGAACGTCCTGGGAGAAACCCGTGCTGCCATTTCAGCTCTGGGCTGAAGCTGGTGCTTGAGCTGACACTCATGCCAGCCGCCAGCACGTTGGCTCACCCGTGGGCTAACATCGGACGGGTGCAGGGTACGTGACAGGAGTCACACGGCACGGTGGACAAAGAGAGGGACAGATGGAGCCTCAGGTGTCCGCAAGGCGACGTGCATGGGGTGAAGTGCTGAAACCCAAACACGGTCATCTCGTCCCCAACCTTGCTTCATGAGCAACTGGTTTTGCTACTGGTGTTTTCTACATTGCTCTGCATGCCTGGAGGTGTTGCCGTTTTGGCTGGGCTGGCTCTGGTTCTGACTGCTCATTTCAAACTTGGAGCAAGTGTGGGGTAAACAAACTGGGCGTCTTTGCCAAAGTGCATCTTGGCTTTTTACAGTGGGAGGAGAATAACATTTTAACAAGGCAAGGCTGATGGGGAGGAGAAGTCTTGCTGAAGTGGGACTACCTGTGAGTGCGTGATTCATACGTGGAGAGAAAGATGATTGTAATTTAATGATGGTGGCTGGGAAGATCCATGCTCCTAAAGTGATGCATGGATTTGCCATTTAATGAATCCTGAGTTAAGATAGTAACAACAATGCCTAGCCACGTTTTTCCTCTAGCCTGATAGATGAGGCTCCCTCCTCGAAGGAGGGTAATGCACGCTGGAAGCCCGTTAACGCTGAGGAAGATTTCTGGTCCGTTAATTAGAAGCTGGGTGCTGCTGCTGCCAACAGCATCCTCCTCTCCTTTCCAATTTGATCTGAAAGAGAGGAGGAGGGAGCTGGTCCCTGGCACACTGAGGGAAAGTTTTGGGCTGTCAGTCACTCTCAAATGGCTAATTTGGGACTTCGTAGAGATACCTGAACTCCCAAAGTGGGACTAGGTTTCAGAGGCTTTCTTCTCCTCAGCAGCACTGACTCTGGCTGGCATAGCCGTGCGTGGGCTCAGCGTGCTGCTCGCTCTTGGTTTTATACAGAGCTGCCCGGCTCTCCCTGTGCGTTTCATGGCACGAGATGCTGCCCGTGACCTGCGGACTGTGCTCCAGGAGCAGGGCGCCTACAGACAGTGTCCTAAAGTTACAGCATGCCTGTGTTCCTTTTTATGGGCTATCTTGTCTTGCCTTGGTTTATAAAAAAAAGAAATACAGGTACTGATGAGGATACTGGGAGAGAGTGTGGCGCTGTGCTCTTGGCATTGACCCTGGAGTTTGTTAGAAACTGAGTTTCTGCCCTAGAGAAGATTCCTTCTTTGGAAGGAATTTTGTTGCAGTCAGAGGTAAAAGAGAAAACCACGACTGCATTTTGGAGGGGAGAAATGCTGAAGCATCCTGTGCTGGGAGTACTGAATCACCATTTTTAGTTTCCTAGCTTTGCAGATGGAAGCTGTTGTCAGTGTTGCTTCCTCTGGAAGATGGGAATATTCCAGTGAAGCCGCCGCAGACCCATCATTGCGATTTTCCTATGGAAAATGTTGATATTATTAAAAGGGCACTTTCTGTCAGAAAAGCATTCTGCCAGACATTTCCTGACCTGGCTTTGTACTTAACCTTTTGTCTCGCTTTCTCCATCTGTAAAATGGATGTGCTCATTCTCAACCACCTGTACAAAATGCTGAAATTTGTGGATGAAGTTACGACAATGTGGTCTCATTTAAGATTCAGTTCCTTTGAAAGATTCAGCTGCTTTCATGGCAGTTCCCCAGGGAGCTAGTCCCATTTCTCACATGCGTAGGAACTTTTAAAATGCGAACATTAAACAAATACAAAGTATATTATTGTAAAATTACATGCATTCATCTATTCCATCTGTGCAATGTGCAGACAATCCCTTTATTTTACTACTGCTTCCGTGTGCCTTGGGAAGATGACTTCTTATCCTTCTTCCAGTCTCCTGAAGATATGTTACTTTAACATTTACTTTGCATAAATTAATCGTGCTGACGTATCAGGAATATTTTTGAGTGTACTCCTAAAGTATGATGGCAGATATTTTAGTTTGGGAATCTGTTTTGTTGTTGTTCATAACAAAAGCAATGAGACAGGAGGAATGAGCTGCATTTCTCATCTCAGTTTTGTCATTCTATATTTAATTGACTGTAGTGGCTGCGGTATTTTTGTTCAGTCTTCGTTCATCAAAAAAGTGCGTGTTACATACTCTAATAAATCAAAAGCTAGTTTGTGATGTGAAAAGATACTTTCTTTGCAGCAGATGAAACAATTAGGATCACTTCAGTTTTAATGTATCCTGCATTTGAGCCAGGGTTTCCAAGGATGACATGTTTATTCTGTAACTTAGCAGTTTGACAAATTTTCTTACTTTTAAAGAAGTTCTTAAAGTTGTTACGGTAATGTACTGTATGCTTTGGTAGGTTGACAGAGTTTGAAGATACACCAACAAGTCAGCTAACCATAGATGAGTTTATGAAGATTGACTTAGAAGAAGAATGTGATCCTCCTTCGTTTACAGCTGGTCAAAAAAAATTGAAGATACAGCAGGTGAATTCTGAATTGGATGCTCTCTGTATTTCTCTCCTCTCTCCTCCCTCTGTATATTCCATTTTGAATCAGTTAATACTAAATCCTAACTGACCAGCCTTTGATAAGGGTTACTTACATTTATTCTGAGGTTCTTAAGAGAAGGGTGAGCATTAGTGCATATGATACCCATTAACTAAAGAGTATTTTTTTGTTTTACTGGAAAAGGGATAGCTTCCCAGTTAAAAAAAAAAAAAAAAGTTGTTTTCCTCCTATGTTATTTTTCCTCCCTCCTCCAGAGAGATACGCTCTTTCAGATATATATCTTCAAATGCAGCTTTAAACATCCCCTGATGAGGGATCGAAGTATGTCTACTGCCGTAGCCAGCCGCTGCGGGAAGCAGAGAGTCACTGCTTTCGTTAGTGCAGATCAGGACATCGGGGTGGCCGAGTAAACGAGCACCAGCTGAGCTTCCATGTTCTGCAGGATACCAGTCTTTGGTGCTTAGCCCACGACTGCTGTATCGTAGATGAGGGCTCAGCACACTCTGCCCAGATGCTCCCCCATTTGCAGCTGATCCAGTTGCACTACGCACCGTTATCTCTTTTATGCTTGCTTTCCTGCTGCATGTGTGTTTCCCTTCTTGTGCCCTGACCTTTTACCAAAGCGTCAAATCTTTTTGTCCTTTACAAAACTGGAGGCTGTCATGTGGCAAGTTAAGCTGAGCTTGTGGCGCGTAGGTCTTGAGTAGCTGTCCTAATGTCGCCACTTCTCCTTTATGGGCTGTATGCACTATTCTATCCTGGTCAGCAAGGATCACGGCTGCAAAGGTGTAACCTTTGTAATCAGATCCGAAACTGTGCACTTTTTTTAAAGGTGATACTCATGGTCAGGAGAAGTGCCATTACATATAATCTTTTTTTTAAAACACATATGAAAACAATAACCTAACTGCTTTAATGAGACTGCTGGGTTTTTTGTGTAGCACAGCACCTGCTTCCACAGAGATTAGTTCTCATGTGGCTTAATTTCTTTGCGAAGCATGAACTAAAGCTGGCACCAGAGGAGAATATTTTATTACTGACACAGCCAAATCTTACATTATTATTTTTTCAGGGTTTTTGTTCTTACTGTTCTAAATATGCTATCATTTAAAGGTCTGTAGGCCTATTTGTGATGTTCTCAAGAGCCTGCCAGGTGCTGTAGGTCAGTATTTCGCTCTGCCGTCGTCTGTGTGCTATGTCTGGCCTGGGCAGTGCAATTTCAGCACTGTCCTTGTGCTTGCTCACATCCACAGGCACAGTCATAGAGTCTTGACTGCTGAAGAATGGGGCCTTTTATTTGCAGCTTGCCAGAATGAAGGTTCCTTTATATATATATTGATAGAGATGGGTGAGGGAACATTTGAAGTCTGTCTGTATTTTGTAACTTGTCTGTCTTGCCTGTCAGGCACTATAAAGTAATTTGAGATGGGATTCAAAACCTGCTTATTGCTTTTAAAATACCATATGACTCTGCGTCTCAATATACAGTTCACAAACAGTACAAAGTTGGTTTTTTTTAGTAATTTCATGTTTATTTTGTTTATTTTCATTTCAGCTTGAGAAGGCATTATCAAAAAAGCTGGAGGATTTTGAAGGTACAAGTTGTGTTTGGTGTAACATATCACTCATTTGTTCAAAATTATGTCAATGATTGCTGAGTTTTATTTTTATTTCAACACCACAGGTGAAATATCGAGCTATCAAGATGAAATAGAGATTGAATTAGAAAACAGTAGACCGAAAGCAAAAGGTGTATTTGCAAATTTCACTAAAGATGGTAAGTCTGTAAAGAGTTGTGACTACTGAAATAACAACGGGTTCAGATCCTGCAGGCAGACTTAAGTGTATGAACTTTATTGCGATCAATGTGATCATCCGTATGCTTGCATAGTACAAGATCTCTATTGCGTTGGCGTTCTCTCTGCCAGTCAGTTGGTTCAAATATCAGTCTTCAGAACAACTACATTGTTCATTACAATGACGGTTCATTAATGATTTCAGTTGTTTTTCTTTCCTCGTGCAATATAAGCTTGGCACTGGCACCTGAGAGTGTTCCTTTTCATCACTGAAAATGCAGTGGACCAGTATCTAGACCCTTCTGTCACTGAATCCCCCAGTGGACTAAGCGATAAGGAAGGGCTTTGTGCAGGTTGAACGGGCTATTTTTCATTTATAATTATACCAGTAAGTAGCCGGCTTCTCTCGCAAAGCCCTTTTGCCTGCCATAATTTGATAACACAATACTTCTGTTTTAAATGATGACTGTATTCACAAAAATACATTTTAATAGCCAAGGTAATGAATTTGAAGAGCATCTGGAAACTGCATGTACTCATACATTGTACTAAAATGTTGTATATTTCTTCTACAGATTTTCTCTAAAGATTTTTATTCTTTATCTGAGTGTCTCTCTATTTATTTAGTTTCTGTAACAGATGGTATGCAGTGATCTGTTGGTTTGTTGTTTTTTTTTTCCCCCTTACAGATTTGATAGAAGATAATACTTCTAGCATACTTGGAGAAGAGGAGGCAGAAGATGAGGAACTGGAAGCAGCTGCTAATCACTTAAACAAGGACTTTTATAATGAACTTCACGAGAAGGATAGAATAAAAAAAAATGAAGATGGGGAATGCAAGAATGGAAATGAAGCTCTTGTAAGACCACCTGCACTGGAATCCTTGCTCGGCCCGCTCCCCACTGCAGCAAGCCTTGGCATAACAGAGTCCATAAAAGAGTGCATATCCACTAAGGACCGAGAGCCTGGTGAGTAGGAGATAGTTCAGCTCAGAGTGAAGGCTGGACACATGCAGCCAGTTGTGGGTTTGTTGTGTAATTTCCATGTATGTTGATGGTTACTGTGGTAGCAATTCCATGATCACTGTAACATCAAGGTACAGGAGCTGTGAGGTTGGATGAGATCAGTGGTCCTGGTTGTTGATGTTGGTCGTTGGCATCTGCCCCTCAGGAAGCTGCAGGAAAATCTGCAGTGCCTAATTATTTTCTGAAGCCTGAGAATGTGTATCTCTTAGTCAAGTAGATTTGCAGTCACATGATAGCCGATGGGCATATTTCAAGGCATGCAGTCTCAATTAGGAAATTGGAGGAAGCGGATTCCTGTAAATATGACTGTGAATTAAAACCCAAGTATGAGAATTTTAGATCAAGGCAGACTTTCTCAGGAGACATTTTACTGGAGTCAAACATGACGCAGTCTGTCTCTCTGATGGAGAATCTTTGCAAATGGCAAATATTTACTATGTTTGTAAGAGGAAATAACTGCTTGTATGCTTTTTTCTTTGATATGGACTTTGGTGTGTGTTTTGCTGGTTTTGCTGCATTTTTCTTAAAACTTGCAGATCTGTCTGTGTCATATAGCTCTGTATAGTGCAGTGGGAGCAGGACTGATCAACTAAGGAAGCCAATTTGCCAGACCCATTAAGGCAGACAGTACTGCAAACAGCTAGTCATCTAGGCAGGTTTGTTTGCTTTTTCTTATGTGTGCTTGAGCTTCATGGAATGGCATTTTTTAAAATTCCTTTTGCATCTTAATGATTCTGAGAATGGAACATATCTAAAGGGCATTTTATTCCTTTCTTTGTCACAGTTAATTTTTCCATTGTAAGACACACCTGTCTGAATCTGTTTTGTCGGCTTACTTGGGGCTTGATGCAGCAGAACATTTTGTTATCCAAACTGAACATTTTGTTATCCATACTGTTCTGATGCTAATTTCTGTTCAGCACCTACTTATAATAAGGTACTCCCTGCCTCAACGGATGAACTGAATGCATGCAGATTCTTGTTATGTTAGTGTTCACATCCCAGCAACATAACAGGATGATTGCACGTTTATATTTTGTATGAATGAAATCATATAGAAATCATATAGGTGATTCTGGTTTTGTTTTAATTATGATTAAGAAAGTGGATGGCTCGTGGCTCGTCTTTCTCCTGGAAATCAGTGGTTCATGTCAAAGAGAGGTCAGTAATGGCTAGAAGCTATTGTTGTCTAGCTAGCCAATGACCTGTAAAAATGATTTCCAGTGATGGATGTTTCTCAGCTGGCATTGCTATTGACCACTTTAATGGACAGGCAGAGGACTGAGTTTAAAGATGAAACTCAGCTGGTCTAGCCAAGTACGTTGCTCTGAGTCGGGCTTCAGGCAGGTGGGCAGGAGAGTGCCTGGCTGCTCATGCTATGGCTTGTCTGCATTTGCTGTTTGTTTTCTTTCAAAAGTGGAGGACGTGCCAAATGGACTGAATTTCAAAACCGAGTAAGTTTCAGTAGGTTCATTCTCTTTTAATTCTCATTCTCTTTTAATGCATCTGAGAAATCATTGCAAGTGTTTGAAGAGATACTTACTTTCTTAATGTTCTGTGAAGCTCATATGCTGAATTACTGTTTTGGTTCTATTTTCATTGTAGATCCTGGCCCAAACTTGGGGGTTTTTTTTGTTTTTTTTTTCCTCAATGACTCTGCTAATTTATTTTAATAATTTAAAAAGTTTCATGCTAATTTTGTCTGTGTCTGTGCTGTGGGGTAGTTGTGCTGGGGTGCCGGTCCCTGTCTCTAAGCCCTTGCCACATGGTGCCAGCGTGGTGTGGGTGTATCACGGTGTGCGTGTGCATCATCCCCCTGAGGACCTGGTTTCCTTTGGGATGTCATCTGGGTTCAGGAGCAGTAACAGAGCCTTGATGTGTTTTGGATGATCGGGAACCAGGTTTGGCAGATGGGCTGGGAGGTACATCTGGCTTACATTTGGCATGTCGTTACACAGAATAAAGAAAACTTGTTGTCTCCCATTGGTCACCTGTGCCTCTTAGCTCTGAACTCTGACGAAAACCAGTGTAGATGTTTCTGTCACTTCAGGCAATGGTGTCTTGAGTTCTGCCTCATAGCTCTGGGAAATGTGTTCTACCTCCTAGCTCTGACCTTGGTGCTGGGGAAG
>VZTL01078898.1:0-19818 GCA_013400535.1 Scopus umbretta
TGCTGAATTCCTATCTAGGCTTTGGTTTATGTAAATTCTAAAGCTGAAAGAAATAAATCCCAATATCTACCGTGATCTACTTTCCTCATGAACAGCAATCAAATTAAGCTTGACTTTTACTTTACTGCCTCCGGGTGGGCACCCAGGGCTAGGCCCTATCACTTGAAGCAGTAGGTGTGTAATCAAATGGAGTTAGACAGTGATTGATATTTTGCATACCCTGTAATTATGATATTAAAGATCTGGCACATTGTGTGATGTGAAATGATGTGTGATTGCTAGAAATGAAATGCAATTCATTTCCTATTTTGGAGAGGGGTGAGAAAGTCCAGTAATGGCATATGGGAGACACCAACCATTTTCTGCCGGCCTTTGGGGTGCACTTTAGTTGTGTACATGTGGTTTTGATATTCATCAAAATGGCAGATTGCCTGGCCACTCATTAATCTTTAACTGTGCCTGGACCTAACAGACTGTATATCGGTACAGTTCTTTATCTAATATAATAATATATAGTAATGTATCATGCTGCTGTAAATCTGCAGCTAGTTGAAGCTTCAGAGCACCATGAGAAATAAAACTGGTTTCAAACCATCATGGAAGCTG
The DNA here is from genome assembly GCA_013400535.1 of Scopus umbretta. Classification (NCBI taxonomy): domain Eukaryota; kingdom Metazoa; phylum Chordata; class Aves; order Pelecaniformes; family Scopidae; genus Scopus; species Scopus umbretta. The sequence continues at coordinate 607 of VZTL01078898.1, forward strand.
TTGTACCTACAAGAACATAATGGGGATTTTCTAGGTGCTGAGCTGTTCCAATATCCCCACTCTTCTGGCCAGGCTCCAGTCTTCCTCCAGTTTAACGTTACGGGAAGACTACATTAATGACAGTTCCTCATCCCTATCTATATATCTCATTTTCAGGACATGGTTTAGTAGGCACGGTGTTGTTGGGTTGATGGTTGGACTAGATGATCTCAGAGGTCTTTTCCAACCTTAATGATTCAATGATTCTCTTCCCTCCACCCCTTCCAGACAGAAAACACCTTAATCTAGTGGCTTATCTGCACTTGAAAGCTCATTCAAGGTTACAGTGGTCATGAATTTAAAGAGAAATAGACATTCTTTAACAACCATACAGAGACAGCTATTCTGGAATAAAAGAGCTTTGTTTAGCTTAATACACTTTCTTTAATCACTAATCCTAAACAGGTGATTAGCTCTTTATTAACACACTGAAACCATATCTGAACCCTTCAAAAGCCACTTCTTAGCATTCCCTGGGTAACAGGAGCATGGCCACAGCCCATAATTAAGCTCAGAGTGGGAGAGGTGTTCTGCTTTGCAGAGCTGAGCCGAGGGGGGACGGGTGTCAGCCTGAAACTACACTCCCAAGTCTCAGGATCAAATTATCTTTCTCTAGTTAATAATTGCGTACTCTGGATGGAGGGCCAACTTCTCAGAACTGCTGGCTCTACTGCCCCCTTGTTTATTTATGCATTCAGAACTTTGGAAATTAGGTTTTTATGATCTGTTATAGCAGCCCTCCAGTACAGAGCCCTTGCGACCAGAGATTTCAATTTATTTACATTATCATTTAAGAACGAGTTGTCCACAACAAAATACCTTTAGAGCATCGTAAATAACACACAGCTAAGACTGAAGCTTTGTAAGAAATCCCTCAGCAGAGAAGAATGAAAGAAATTTATAGAAACTCCAGAAACATAGAAATTACACAGGAGAACTAACAGAGACAGGCAATACTCTCTTAAGCTTTCACATGGAACTAACAGCATTTCATTCTTGGATGATTTATTCCTTTTATTTAAATTAGAAGCATGTCTGCAGAAAGGAAAAGTCTCTCCATGTTTTTTAAAGTAGTCTTGCGAGATGAATACCTTGATGGCAGAGTCTCACAGGTCTGGAAGTTGGTCATGGACTTAAGGGTGGGGGCCCTAAGGAACCAGGACCCCCCTTCTCAACTCTCCCGCAAAGCCCTAAAGTGTCACTGAGCAAGTCATGCGAGAGATTTTCAAAAGCGCTTGAGTACAGCATCTACTCCCCACGGATGTAAGATACTTCTGGAAAAGCAAAAGCACCAATCTGTGTGACCCACTTGGTTTCTTCAGCCCTTACTTCCCAGGGGTGTTGAGAAGAAAAATACCTCAACGCTGAAAATATATTCAGCTACTTTGGTAGCAGACATCTATACCATAAGAACCAATAAGTGAGGGAGTTTCAGGGCATCTTAAGGAAGATGCAATTATCTGTTATTTTTCCCTTTTTAAATGGTGGAAAATAATTAGATTAGGTTCAACAGGGCTTTTCAGTCAGACTATAAGAAGTCCAACCAAAGTCCTACAGTGGATTACTGAGTGGATGCGCAAAGCTTTGGAGCATTTGAAAATTGAATCCATATCTAAATTCATTTATGTTACCTTTGTCAAGCAAATTGTAAGGACTTTAGTCTAGAAGCAACTGGTGCCAGAAGAACCTCCCAGTTTAGTGTGTTAGATGATGAACATTCAGACCACATGTTGATCTGTGTTACAACGATGAAGACCCGGATTAACTCCATCTGCTTCAAAGGTGCTACCCCACCTAAGGCCTGTAGGGCAGTGCACAATGTGAGCTGTCTCCATCTCGGTTCCTCAATATGCTTTATCTAGTGTGAGATCACTTAATCCTCCGCTTACAAAGAACTATAAGCAGTAGAGAGATTTTAAGAGCAAAGTCTGACCACTGAAACTGAGACAGGTCTGTGCTATAAAGTTTGGAGTCATATTCAGGTTCGTGGTGTGGAATACAAGGCTTTCAGAGGTCTTGGGTTGCTTTTGAAACTCAGATGTGATTCTGGAAATTTAAAACAATTAGAGCAGTATTTATGTCCACATCCATCTCTAAAATCAATAAACAATGAAGTTCTTTATTGCAAATTCACTTGGCATGGCAAGTCTGAGAATTAAACAGCCTTCCCTCAAGTCAGGCTGAAGCATAGGTGCTAACTTCTGATTGCAGCTAATCTTCATTTTGAATTTCCCAAATGTCCCTGTGAGATGCTCACAGACAACTCCAGGAATGCCATGCAAACCTGAACTGAATGCTCTGCACAAGCCGAGGAGAAATAAGGAAGTGCTGAGCTTTAACCTTCTTCAGCATTTGATCGTCTAGTATGCAGGGTCTGCTGAGATCTCAGAATTGTTCAAGGTGTTTCTTGTTTGTATTCATTTGTTTCCACCCCCAAGTGTATTTAGGGGCTCACGACACAAATTTAAAAGTCCAACATGAGGCAGAAGGTTTCCAGACCTTGGCCTTTTATAACATTTCTTCTCACTGCATCAGCTGATATAACCCAACCTAGTCAGAAAGGGAGGCAGAAAATAACCAGACAGAATCCAAAATCCAATTCATGTTTGTTTGCTGTTTTTATTTTTCCCGTTACAGGTCATTCTAGCTGCAGAAGTTGTTTGTCATGTGTATGAGCACCCAGGCATTTCAGGGAGCCTACAAATGTTGTCAGCCAGATGGAATCACATTTATGACCCAGCAGTAAATATCTGTCACAGAATGAACTAGATCTATGGGTTCAATTGTATGAGATGCCGAGCCTTTACATCGAGTGAATAATACAAACCAACTTCTTGCACGCTAGCAGCTAAACACATACTTACGCACTGGAGGAGTCAGGCAGGCTCAGGATGTTCTTACCTTCCCCAGAATCAGAAACGACGTGAGGCTTCGAAGCCTAACTTATCTTCATTAAAAACCACCATGGGGACTGCATAAATCTTATCTGGGCTTTTAATATTTTCTCAGACAGTCTGTAACAAAGCTGCTTTCACAACCTCACCTAAGAGCTGCCAAAATGATGCTAATACTCGAGGCCTCAGCATTGGGCATTCAGATTAGCTTTAATTCTTCATGTGAAAGCTTGAGAAGAGCCTATTTTGAGGGAGCTATTCTTCAGGCTGCAATGCTGAAAGTAATTTCTGGGGATTAGGGTTTGGAAAATCCAGTAAAATCTGAATCTCCAGAAAGAAGGGCAGTAAAAAAGCAATGGGAAACACCAGTTTAACAATACCAGTTATTCAGCTCCAGTTCACATGGTTGACCATGACAACATTATTCAGTGCATATGATGAGGTTCATGAAAAGAGCTTGGTCTCTTCTTCACTCTGTCTCTGATCTGGTTTTCCACTCTCATTTAGCTATTAGGAATGAAACTGTTTCAGGACATCTCCACTTTTAGGGCTGGGAGCAAACTTCAGTGCAAATAGGTATATTGGTATAAATATAACGTAAAAGTAATAGTACATTAAAAGAGTTCTCAAGCATACCATATTTTTAATTTTACAAATTACTGACACTAACAACACCATCTGTTACACTACAGTCCATTCAAACAGTTCTTTTAACTAGCTCACATACCATGTCCTGCAAAGTAAACGTTAGCATATTCAAAGCAAAGATGTGGTAACAAGAGCCACGAGCTATTCACTTAACATGAAGCAGGTCAGCAACCCGAGAAGAAGCAGAACAGCAACTCCCAGCACAGCAAGGTAGCAATTTTCTCCACTATTCTGAGATATTCTCCAGAAAACAAGGTATTAAGCCCGGAGGGACATGTTAAAAAGTTTACTACTGCAATTATCACTTTCACAGAATGTTTAGCACCCTGTAGCTCAATTAAAAATAAATAGGTCAGCTGGATTGAATGAAAAGGCACTAATTAAGGCATTTTTTATTTTTAATTTTGCCCATAAGAACTGAATACTGAACTAGTATTTTTATTGAAGCTACCTGATTTATATAACGCTGGATTAATTAATTTTGAATCACTATTTGATCTTTTACGATATTGCTTTACTTTCTTCCCCTTGCTTGCAAAGAATGATTAGACTGTGCCACTAATGAGAAACATTAATTTAATAGTTTTTAAATACATTATTAAACTCATTTCATTAATACATTAGTATTTCTGATTTGTTTTGAATTCAAATACCCGCTTTCCCCCTTTAAGCAATGAAAACTTCATTGTACATTTATAATGTGATCAGTTGATGGTCTGCATGGGGAATCTGTCTGCCTAACCCTGTTTCTCTTTATTAAAGCACAGAAACTGCTAAATTCAATCATAGACCTTCTCTTTCTTTATGACAACATTAAAAAAAAAAAAAAAAGGTAGCAGGAGGAGTCCTAATGTGTCCTCTATCCCTAAATAAATAAAGCATGCTGTATATGTCACTTGGAGATCCACATAGTCACTATGGATAGGTCTCTCAACAAGCTATCACTTCATTAATCCCGAGGAGAAACACTTTGCCAGTATGCAATAGCCCCGGAGCTTGTCCTGGATTCTAGTACTGCCAAGAAAAGTATTTGCCCCTGTATCAGATCACCGAAGAGGAGGTGGTGTCTGATGAGAAATGACTTGCTTTTATAAGCATTATAATGGAAAGGTGAAACCAACTCTCTTTCAGCTTTTCTTTCTGCTAAGTGACCGTGTTATTATGTCTCTGCTCCTTGGTGTAATACACTGCTCTGCGTCGTTACACTGAAAAAGAACCTGAAGGTGAAACCAGGGAAAAAAGATCTTTCTTCTGGGTTTTCGTTAGCTTCTCCTTGTTTTGATGTTGTAACAAATACAATAATGAATGTCATTCCATTAGCACTTCAAACAATGATGAGTCTTCAAAAGAAGGTGCACTCTTGTCTGTCTTGTTCCCTCTTTCTATCAATAAATAACGTGAAAGAAACATGACTGCTACCGTCGGGACCACACCTGGTAAAAAGAGAAGAATGAGTGCAATCTAATCTAGTTTGGAGACGAGGAGGCTGGGGGGAGACCTGATCACTCTCTACAACTCCCTGACAGGAGGCTGTAGTGAGGGGGATGTTGGTCTCTTCTCCCTATTGCTTGTCCCAGCGATAGGACAAGAGGGAATGGCCTCAAGTTGCGCCAGGGGAGGGTTAGATTGGATATTAGGAAAAATGTCTTTCCTGACAGAGTGGTGAGGCATTGGAACAGGCTGCCCAGGGAGGTGGTGGAGTCCCCATCCCTGGAGGGGTTCAAAAACCGTGTGGATGTGGCACTCCAGGACATGGTTTAGTAGGCATGGTGGTGTTGGGTTGATGGTTGGACTAGATGACCTCAGAGGTCCTTTCCAACCTTAACAATTCTATGATTCTAAAGTTATATCAGCTGCTGAGGAGGACAGGGGGTTAGCGCCAAGGCATACGGCAGACAACACCAAACGTTCCTGTTTCCATCACCTTCCCTTCAGACATCACATCATGAGCCGATCTCACAGAGAAGGTTCTGGAGTTTTTAGCTATGTGCCATTTCAGTTGTTTTGCACAGTTCATTGCCTTCGGATGTGCTCGCTTTAGCTTTTGTTTGACTGCATCTGGAATTTATTTGGTGATGGATTGCATTGAGAAATGTAAGGAGGCATTTAATAGCAATCACGTTAGATTGTTTAGCTTGTGCAGTCAGATAGAAACATACTGGTCTATACCAGGGTAATGCAATAATGGATTTAGGCAACAGGGCATAGGCACACGTGTGTTTGTGACAGCAACCAATATCTCTGAACTACCTCCTGCTTTTCCTATTTATTTAACTCGAAATGAGAAAAAGGAGACCAAGGAGATATGTATCAGTCAGTGAAAGGTAGCTGGGAACAAGAAGCGAAAAAATGCATTACATGGTTAGACACGACTGGAGGAAAAATGAGGTGCCAACACACTGAAGACGAGCATCGCTTTGCTGTTGTCCAACACAAAGCGGGTGGAGTACCTATGCTGTTCAGAAAAAAGTTTGCTCGACTCTGATCTAATTACATTCATTCTATAAAATACCTTCCAATTATCAGCAATTTACACAGGCATATGGTACCAGTTTGGGTAGCGTGCCACTCAAAATCCAAACAAGTTGAACACGTTCAGTGCACATTTCAACCCTTTAGCTGCAAAGACAGGTATTGCCGCATACGGTCAAGTGAGCGCGCTTTGCCATTTGATTACATGGAACAGTCTCATGCTGAATTTTCTCTCTCCTCCCCTGCTGCCACAGGTAGGTGAGAATATCTGTATAAAAATACTTTCTACTATGTGGTCCTGGGACTGCGACCTGAGGTTGCCTGTCATTGCAAGAGGCTAATTCCTCTCTGGCTTTGAACACCCTTAACAAGCAGAGGAATTTGAAACAAGGAAGGGACATCTACATTTGGGTGCTGGACTCTGTGAGATCCAGAGGAAATTTTGATGCTTTTACAGAGACTGACTGGTTAAAGAACAATTGCTTTTTAAGTTCTTTGCAAAGCTTTGCCCTTTTTAAAAAAAAAAAATTAAAAAAAAAATGCTATGCCTCTTCTCCCCTCCTCCTGCTTATTTAAAAGTATTTTAGGCAGGGAAGATCTTCCATATGTGCATCCAGCTCATACCACTGTGATGCCTCGGTCTCCCAGCTGCATACAAGAAGCAGCAGTGCAATTTCTTTGCAAGATCAAGCCCAGGAAGGGTGGGCTTTTTTTAATGCAGATCTAATTTATTGGTGAACAATAAGGGCTATAAAAGCAGTCATTTCAAGGTTAACGTGCTACTCAAATATCCAACAGTCAAGCTGAATGAATAATCCATAACTAATTGCTTATTTAATTGCACATCCTTTGTACATGAGGCAATTGTAATATTCCTGAAGGGTTTAGGTTTTCCCCCCATTTTGAGTGAGTTATAAAACTTCTATAGCTGTTCTTCAACACATGTACTTTGTTGCTTCACTATATCTAGCAAGGGATATTATTTCTATTCCCCAATTAGATTGCTTCTATAGCCATTAATTAATGGTAGCAGCTCATGAAAAAAAAAAAAATTCTGTGAAGAGGTTGTGTAATCCATTTCTAAAGACTGGATTTATTTTCTTTCTTTTTTTTTTTTGTTTTCCTGAAATAATGAAAGCCAGTCTCAGAAACAAGGCTCCTGGAAAGGTAGAAAGAGAAAGACCCATGCTGAGGATCTCCACAGAAGGAAATAAGCACAGCACAGTACACGTGTGGTCCAGCAGCAACCACCAGGCCAACCAACATTAAATAATGTACAACAGCACAAATATTCCCAGTTACCCAGAACTGAAGTGTGGGGTAGCGTGACACAAGCTGAATTATGAGACTGCTTTCAATCGTTCCATTGTTCATTGCTTTATTTTTAAAATGAAAACAGAATGTTCTACTTCATTACAATCCAAATACGTTAGACTTCTGAAACTTAACAACTTAATTCATTTACTTCTTAACTTAATGTATAGGAACATCAACATTTAATAGCTTTATTTTAATTTTTCTGAAAAACTGCTACAGAATATCCAACCACAGACTTGACTATTTAGTACTGACTGAAATATCTCTTGCATGCCAGAATTTTCTTAAACTGGATATACCATTATTCTTAAGATACACTTTAAGAATACAGAATACAGTCCTAAGCATCATTTGTGCAGGAACTGCCTAAAAAAATTATATTAGCTAGCAACATAATCTCATATTACGATTTATAGATTTTTATCTATACTTTGGAACAGAAAAGGCTGACTGGAGGGTAAAAAAGCTTGTTGTATTCTTTCAGATTACATCCCAACATAATTTGAGTTTCTCCATTTCACCAAGAGTTCTCTTTTTAAATCAATACTCGGAATACAATTTTTTCCTTATCAGGCTATCCCAATTAAGAACAACAGACCCTCAGCCTGCCACACTTGCTGACATCCTTCAAGTACAGTGTTTATAGGAGAATTCAATTTAAACTTTATTAACATGGTAAAACTTTCCTGCAATTTGATGCAATCATCCAAAATTAAACAGTTCACAACAAAAGTAGCCCATATCAATTTATTCACATTTCCATGCAATAAAAATGTTAAACTGCATGTTAAATGCATATTTAACTGCAAGTCCCTGAAGTAGATCATAGCATTCTGGAGAAAATGTCAGGAATAATTAGGATGGAAACCTAATTTGGCAAGCACTGCTACCAGACATTGGGTGGAGGAGAGAAGAGAGGAAAAAGAGATATAGGAACCTTTATCAATAATGCTGCTTCCATATTTCTGCTCTCTTAAAAACCACCAAAAAAAACCCAAAACCACCAACACGGAATCACCAGTTAAAACAGAACAATTGAACATTTAGCAAGGGTTTTTTTTCTGTGAATGCAAGCTCTTGTTTTAAGGAACGTCAGATGTAGTGGGTGACCTTTTGTTATCCTTCCTCATCGACATGAGTTTTGAGGAAGAGGCGGGAGTATATGATCACCTGCTTTACATAGATCACAGGCAGCAGCGCACCCCCTCGTGCGTACGGCAAGCGTGTCAAGCTGTAGCTTCGTTACAACTCCCCTGTCCTTGAAACGAGGTGAGTAGAGATGCCCCTGCGATCCAACGGCTCCTCAACAGAAGGGACCCCTCTCTCAAGGATGCAACAGCGAGAGCGGACGAGCGCCTCCTGCCACGGGAGGAGAGGGAATTTGCTGTACATAAATTGCCTCTGTACTGCCTTCTAATAAAAATCAGAACTGGTTCTGCTGTTATTCTGAATTTGTGCCATTATTGTCGTTTCAATGGGTCTGCACAGCTACATTAACCTTTATTAACCTTTATCTGTAAAAACAGAGCTTTGACGCACTTGCACTTCAAGTCATGAAGATGCTTCTTCCAAGGTAGCAGCCCCTGGCCCCACAGGGACACGCTACCTGTGTATAAAGCATTTTTATACCAATTTATCTAATTCTGAAGTGGAAACATGCTGGGCAATTACACTAACATCACTTAAACAGCAGTTTTCCAGGGCAGACAAAACTTTTACCATCTTTTCCAGCTCACAGAATGCCCTTTTCCTTCCCCTTCTTTCTCCATGCCCTTTTCTAAACTGACCTCTAGCAGACAAAATATCACCCCCACATCTGGATTATACCCACTAGTGCTTACAACAGAGCAATGACATTTTACCATTAGCCAGCACATGTATTTTGCTGCCTACCTACAGAGGGGTAGTGATATATAAAAATTCTAATTCTATTCATAGTGACATTTACCATGGAATTCCAGCAATTGAGAAAACCTCTCATTTTCAAGCCTTGCTCGCAGACAAATGTCCTAGAAAATGAGGTAGAAGTTTTCAACCCCTGCAAGGAATTTGCAAAACCAACTAACTGCCTACATGAAAATACCAGAGTGTTTTCATTAATGAAAATAAAATATTTAAGAAGCTGCCAAATGAAAGATTTTGAAAGACAAAGTGGTGATCGTTTCCTACTAAAGGTTAGCCACTAGCAATACATTGGTTGGGGTGTGGGGAGGTGTTGTCTTTTTTGTTTGTTTTAATTAAAGTAAAACCACTATCATTACAGGACACTGATTCAGTCAGAAGGGAATTGGACGTTTCTACCTAAATTAGACTTTAAGGAGTTTTTTAGTGCAATACTCCATCTAATCATGGCAGACAGCACCAGCTACGCAAAGGGTCCCTCAGCTGGAAATAAGAGGACAGTGTCTTCTGACAATGGGGGTGCAGGAAATAATTTCTGGTTGCAGCTTGCAAATCCAAAAGCAATTATTTCCATTCCCAAATACAGTCATTTACTCACTGTATGGCATGATAGAAGAACTCTAGGAAGGCACCTTTGGCAGCTTTTAAGGCTGTAGACATTCTGGTTGGCCACCCATGGGAGTCAGCCCCATCTTCCGTTCAGCGAGGCACATGGGTCTGGTAAAACTGAGATATCCTGCCCCTGTGACAAGCCCTTCCCGCTTTCTTTTGCATTTTAAGGATGCTTGCTGTGGGAAAGACGTTACTCAGAGGGTATCCTTTCTCATATTTGCTAAAAGTCTCCAACGCTGCTGTCATCCATGGCACAGCAGGCTATTCAGCAACACCTTGGGGTCTACTGTTCAAAACAGCCACGCAAATTACACCCTCCGGGAGTTTGCAGGCAATGTCATGACAACAGTGTGCGACAGCCAAGCAGGGTTCGCGTACGAGGGGCTGTTTGAAGCTAGGACACAGGGCACTCGCTCTTCTTTCAGCTCGAACACTGCAAGAAGAGCTGAGTAGGACACAGGCTTTGCCCATCCTGTGAAAGTAGTATTGAAGATGAAGCTGTAGGTTCATTCTTTGGAAAACTATTTTAATATCTCTCAAATCATCAAAACATATTGGCAAGTGTTTTAGCCCTTTTCTATTTAACATAGCATTTAAACATAAAGTGATAAGCATGTGCTTGGAGTCTCAGAAGTCATTAGGCTCACCCATGTTTTTAAAATCAAGAAGCAGTGTCACTGAATCAAGAAAAACCTTATTCCTCTCGATTACACCAACCACTTCTTTGAGGAAACGTTTTGTATACTGCAGTAGTAGCTCAGGCCACAAGAGACTGATTCAGTAATTGCAAATGCAAACAGGCCTTTGCTAAACCAGAGGTGATAAGAGGCTGTCAAGAGCCTCACATGGCATTTCCTTAGCATATCATTTATTCATGGCCCTCAAGTGAAAGCGAACCTGCATGTTTGACTAGTCTGATACCTCTTACTGTAGGCACAGCAGGGGATTTGTAAGGGCAGTGAAATTCCAGATGGGTGGTTGGGTGTTCTGCAAGTCTTTTCCTCTCCCCCACCTCCAGTTTCATTGAGATTTCAGCTGTGTCTGTTGGTGCAGTGCGAGAGCAATGCAGACCAAGTTTCCTGTTCTGCACCAGGGCTTTACCTTATTTTAAAATCTGCAGATACTTTAACATGAATGTAATTCGACATTAAAACTTGAAGTATTTTCAGGACAGTCCAAATGCACCAATTCTCATAAGAAAAACCTGACACCAATTGTTTTAACTGATTCTCATTCCTTACATCTCCAAGAAATACAGCCAGTTCTCGCACCTAAAGGCTGCGGGTAAAATCATAACCCATTTCCTTATGTTATGCTGCACCAGGATTTGAAAGGATACTGGGTAGTGATGAAGAAAAGCCTTCCTATCCTGCAGCTGCAGTTTTCTACCAGAAAAAAAAACTTGCCTTGGTTCACCTTTCCCAAAATTCACACGGATCTAGAACTCAGGTGTTCCCTTAATTTGAGAAGGGCAACCCCCTTGATTCTCATGAAGTCAAGTTTTCAAGCAGGCAAGATTTCAGCAGGGAACCAAAGAATTTAGGCTCATTCAAATGCAGTCGCTTGGTTTGAATCCACCCAGCCATGGTCCTAGCTGATAATGATGGATTAGTGGCAAACAAATGTCCATTCCAGTACTTCTGCTTCTGCCACATGTCTCCTCCCTTGGGTGGAGACATTTTCTGAAGCCATTGCTCAGTCCTCTTCTCCTGCAAGTGATGTAAATTCAGAAGAACACAGGAGAGAAACAATTCAAGATTAAAAAAATGAATTGAATTCTTTTTTTAACCCCCTGAAATGAAGATGTTTAAGTCACTACCTGCCTCTTGGCAATAATTCAGATGGCAATGGATTATGTGGGGGTTTCATATCTAATTGTTCTGTAATTCAAAATGAACTGTTGCCATGGCAATCCCTACATGCTCTATAAGATGTCGTATTTAGTGAAGTATCTCCTTAAAGAAAAAGCCTACCCAGACACTCATTGACAGCTTCAGTGAGAGACCATAAGCTAACCTGTACTTCTAAACGTCTGCACACTCGAGTCACAAAACCTGAGATTCAAAAAGAGGAAGGTCAAGAGACTAGACTAGAACCATCAGCCATTTTTTGATTCTCTGCTTTACAACAAAACCCTGTCAGAACTGATGTATGTCTTGCATCATTTTCTAGCGCGGAAATATTCTGCAGAAAATGCTTTTGGTTTTAGGTTGCTGGTTTTCTCAGTGTTTTGGGGGTTTTTGTTTGTTTACTTAAATTAACAGCTTGACTTATGCAGTTACATAAAGAAAATTCCTTAACAACTATGCCATTTTAATTCCCAAGAGGATTAATGTTCCCCTATCAGTTTATTAGCAGTAGCCTAGAGATACCCAGTTTCTTTTCTGTCAGTCACAGACTTCCTCCACAACCAGCATTTGAAATAATAAATAACTAGGTTTGATGCTTTATTTACTTTTTTTTAAATGTGGAAGTTCTTGTCTTCCAAGACCATGAAGCAGACCTGGACACAATATAAATGTACTATATAAATCGACATGCTGAAAAAGGCCTTTGCTGAGAATAAACATCACTGTGCTTGATGACAGCACCTCTCCTGCCAGCCTCAACACTCATGCTTTATCAAAACTCGTTGCCTTAAAACTACACAGTACTCCAAGGCTGCTTATTAGCAGTGTAACCATTTAGCTGGTGGCTAAAATAATGTTAAGAGACCGAGTAATTTGCTTCAGATGAGTAAATAAATAGTACCTAGAAATATAATCTGTTGTCAAAGGCTTCAATGGGTAAGGATAATTTTGAACCTGGGCATTTGCATATGTGCTGCAGCCCTGGTCCCTGTCCTGACTGTCGGCATCACCCGGCCCATTCCCCAGAAAAAGTTGGCAAGAGCAACCAGAATGAAACAAAATGCAAATATAAACATGCTCGCACAAGTTTCCACTGATATTTATATGCTCAAACGCTCATTCTAAGTTAATTAAAAATGCCATACAAAAATAGAGTTAAGAAACCTTATTGTGGGACACGTAAGCCAGGTAGAGCCAATACTCTTCTTCCAAATAAAGGTGACTGAGCGGTTCATTGAGGAAAGTTTCTATAGGTCAGCACAGACTCATACTTCACTCAACTTGCATATATTACCCATTAATTTAGCACCGCATTCTTCATGTTAGAGGAGAAAAAGGAAATGCACGAAGAGAAATTCATCTCTGAGATTCCAGGATTCACATAATACAGTGGTTTTCTTAGATGTTCTGTTGTCCAGAGTAATTAAGAGTTGCCAGGACGGCCTGGAGTCCCAACACCAGATTTTTGCAGGATCACAAGTGGCATTTCTTAGACTAAACAGTTGCAGGGGTGGGAAGGAGTTGTTGATAATGCCTTACCAGCTAGATTATTTGCAGACCTGCACATATTTATTTAAACATTTAAAAATGCATTTAACATTTACCTTGCTCTAAATAGATTACAATAAGTAAACAAACACGGTGCTATTATCACTAAATGTTGGTCATGTTCTTTCATCTCTAAATTCTCTTCTATACTCTTTCTACAGCTAGTAATTTTAACAATTTGTAGTTGAAGCCCTCTAGATTTCTTTGCTAAACTACAACAGCATTCCTTTACAGCTCCCAACTCCCATTGCACCATATATATCAAACTACTCTTTCAACTCCTGCACTTCCAAACATTTTAAACACCTTAATGGCTTTTCTCACTGAACCATAAAAATTATTTATAAATTCATTTTAAGACATTCATACAACAAGAAACTCATAACATGTCGTGAAATACAAATTATGTTTACTGGAGTATAAAAAATTCTTTGGGTCTATGTATATGTAATGAAGGAAAAAGCCAACTGCTTCTCAAAGTGGACTCTTATTGTAAGCCATCACCAAATGCAATGTGAGAAGGTAATGAATTATTTGCTCCAAAGTAATTTTTTTAAATAAACAACTTGACGGGAAAAAGCAGTACCTTCTAAGACTTAATTTGAATTAAGTACACTTGGTGCAGTCGCAAAGAATAATCACACTACTTTATCCAGTATTTTTCACAACTAAGTAGCTGCAGCATCTGCTTTCCTCTAAGGTTAATACTAACACCATGGTCTATTAATCATCTTTGTTACCTCTCTGCAACTGAGCAAAGGAAATCATCCCAACACTGACATTTCAGGGGAAAAGTTTTTTAATCAAGATTCATGAGTTATTAGGGCTCCAGAAGAAGATGTTAGTTTTTAAACAAGTAATGATATGTGAAACATGGACAGCTGGTAGTAATTGTGGAAACCTTCAGCCATTGGAGGCATAACTACACAAACACAAGTCCATTGAATCAGATGTGTAAAATTCGAAAAGCTAAACTATGTCTTCTTTTTAAAAAAAAAATCTAAAAATTCAACCTAAATTCAAACTCCTCAAAACATAGCCAGCTATTTTGACCTGAGACTCAGCAGAATCCTGTGCCATGCTTGCTCTACAGGTTGCTACCCAGATAACTAAAAATGGGTCATACCCTGGGCATGAAACTTTGCAGGTAAAACAGGGTCTCTTTTCGATTCTCTCTGGTTCCAGATACTCTTACACTCCAGGCTGCCCTTCTCAGAAGGCTTTCAGCTGTAGCTCATCCTGTGGCACTAGAGCACCGATACCCATACTCTGCTATAAAAAGTCCAGTTATTAGCCAGGAACTCTTGGATATACTTTCATGCCCACCTAGTCACCTTTAGGGCGTCATCACCTCAGCCCATTTTGTTGTTTCAGATCTTTTTCTAGCTCTGTCTGTAAGACATTGTCCCTCTGTAACACGCACTCTCTTTCCCTTTAGTCAATAACACATACAGAGTAAGAGCTCATCATTATCGCCAAAGGACCATTAAAGTATGACTACTTGGAGAGAGGGACCTGTATTTTTAGCATTGATGTACTGGGGTTCTCTTCTCTGTGGCAAAGGGGTCATAATATCTCTTTTCTAGTTTATAGCAAAGTATTTCAAAGCAAAGCTTAATCTGCCAGATCCATAATGTAGATTTTTAGTAAGATCCTTTGTGCAAGGAAAAGGACATAAACCAGCTGCCTTTGAATTCAGATGGAAACACTGATGATCTAAATCATCCAAGCCTGGTATATAAATGAAAAGCAACAACCAGACCAGGGATTGATCCCTAGAGAACTCACTTATGATTCACTGTGGAAGATGAAAAGCTGTCTATGTAAACAAATTGTTTACGGTCTGTTAAGCAAAAGTAAAACCAATGGAGTGCAGCAGATGCAATTCCAGCTGAGGATTCAATCTTACAAAAGTGCATGGGTCTGACTCCGCAGCCCTTTTTTATCAGGACGGTTTCCCTGCAGACACTGGAACAAGCAAGGACTGCGGTATTTGCCATCTGTGCCCCATCAGTCTCCGATGAAAAGAGTCACAGCCTGAAGAAGCACTTTGTGCTGCCGTTTCAATGAACACAGAGATGCTGCAGCCAAAGGCAAGCTCTGGGACTACAATAGCATTGTTTGAGTCTTGACTCGTGATCATCCAGTCCAACCTTGCACAGCTTTGTTCTTTTGGGTTCCAACCTTAACTCAGTTAAGAACAGTCTTTCATTGACTTGATGGACACTGGAGCAGGTTCACAAGGGAACTACAGAGGCAACGGGGATTTAGACGGCAATTCTTACAAGAAACTTTACATCCCTCCTTGCTCCAGCCCATCCACACCATGTCACTTAAATTCTCAGGGAAGGATCTGGGACATGCTGGAAGCGGGCACACTGTCAAACTCAAACACAGGTTTCAAATGATCTCATGGTGGCAGGTGTATTTAAGCACTGCTAGAGGTCCTTATGTTCTTTTTAATCAACCTTGCCTAATTTCACCAGTCTGCCATTTCTAGTTTATTTTCAGACATCATTACCTTCAACCTTGGATTTCTTTGTTAATCTAAGGAGCTGGTATTTCCAGGGCTTGAACAGCAGCTGCATCACACTGAGCGAAGGCAGTAAAACATCTGCTGGCGGTGTACTCCTTTGGGCAGATTGGAGTTATGGGGATTCGGCTAATAACCCCCAATGTGCTTTCACGCTCACCTGGCCACCCGTATGGCATCCTTTAGAGCATTCCCTCAGATCACGTTTTCACTTTGGTTTTAAAATTAATGAACCTTTGGCATTTCTTGTTTACAGGTTCCTGATAATTGGCAATGCTATCAGACACCAAGAAAGGATAAATACACAGCGTGTCGTAGCTTTAAGGAAGGAATGTATGATTTCATAACATAATTTTACAGGAAAAATAAGAGAGATTTCAAGCCCATTCTTCCCCCCATCATGTAACTGAGTTTGAGGGTTTGCAACCACCCCATGAGTACTAATTAAACTGGTCTCTGCAGAGTTACACTCAAGAAATAACAGCTCTCCTAACTGTAGATGTATTAATAGGTGTTTGGTACTGGGAAACATTAAAACAAAAATCCAATCTGTGTGAAAAATAAGACACTGGAAATAGAAACATTTAACTGATGTTACGTAAGAAATAATAAGGAAACGAAGGAAGGCATTGTTCGCAAGTCTGGCCACTGAGCCGGGAAGAGTTTGCTAAACCTAGATAATTGTCTTAAGAAAAAAGTGAAAAAGATTATGAAATCTGTAGCATTTTCATACTTGTCTGAGATGTGCACATGCACACAAAACAGTTGTCCTAATTACTTCTGAAGGGGATAACATTTATCTCATTACTAAATTAGTGCCAACAGCAGATAGGGAAGACACTATGCCAAACCAGCTCTTAATAATTCTCAGATGCATCTTTAAGAGTATTGTCTAAGCATCCACATCTCCAGAAGGAAAAAAAGAGTCATAATCACAGGACAAATCTGATCTTAATAAGCAGGAAATCACAGGAGCTTCCCACATCTGTTTTCCTCTTATTAGATTAGCAGTAGTGTCACATCCGATGTCATGACGTTACACACTGACCTTCAGCAACTTAACAGGTTTATTATTTTCTTTTAAACACCAAGGAAGCTTTTGGAAGCTGCTTTTCTTGGCGAGGAACATAAATATGCACATCATGTAAGAATGGATTTCTCTAGGAAGTGACAAAACTGCATGGCTGGGGATTTAGGGAACCCAGCTGTAACTCTCTTCACAGGATTCAATGTTCAGGACTCCAGAAGTTCTTGGGAAATATCCGTTACAATTATTTTTGGTGTTGGCATTTCCAGAATCCAGGGCTATATCTTGGCCACGTGTGTAAGCCCCACACTGACAGTACCGTTCGTTAGCAGCAATACAGCTGACCTAACTCATATCATCAGGTAAAATTCTCTCTGTCCGGCTGATGGCACTGGGATAGCATCTGGAATATAGGCAATAAGGATTCAAGCGTGCAATATTGAAGTTGGCAGACAAACTTACACTAAGTGGTGAAAGATCAGGGCTTTCGTCTTTTACCTGGGAGATCTGCAGGAGTGCAGATGGCCTTTAGTCTGTTTTGAGTTCCCTTTAAGTCAGACATCTAAATACCAGTTTTCCCTTGGAAGAATTTTTTACTGTTCATTATAATTACATTTCAAATTTTGGCTGATTTCTCCTACCACAGCTATTGAGAGACTTAGCAAGTATTATCTGGACTTCACCTTTATCCCTCAAAGCTATTTGATATTGAGAGAACTTCCAGTCTTCAAAACTTTCATTTTAACAAATATTGCTATGGACTCATGTCTTTCAGTTTACCACATAACAAAACATTTTTATCAACTGTTTCTGAAAGCTAGACAAATCCAGTCAAGGTTTTCCCTTGTTCTTCCTCTAAAAACACTGAGACTTTGCTGTGTGACAAGAACCATGAACAGTAATAACATTTTATTTCTTCTTCTCTTGCAAGTGTGGAACACAGAGGCAAAGAACAAGCAAGCTTGCCTCCTCCAAGCAGAGCGGGGTGTTTGTTTGTTTGTTTTAAAAACAGAAGTTGCCATTCCACTGGAAATGGCAAAATATCCAGACTTCAAAACACCCTCTCTTACCAAGTACAAAACAAACAAATATATTCTCCATGAAACAAGCAAAACAAATAACCCTGGAGTACTTCAGATGCATCAAATCAACCTCATATCTTTCCCGTTAATTTATATAACAAAAGTTTCAATTCTGTTTTCTGGCTTTATCAAAACATCCCATTTAAAAAACTGGCAAATCACCATGGGAAAAATTTCAGCGGATTTGTATTTTCCAAGGGAAAATTGCTGTCTTAGAAAGTACGCAGCTACAGCTCTGTACCATTACCAAAAGCATATCTTACTGACAAATATCCTTGAAATACAGCTAGACAAACTGCTTTTTGAGCAGGTCAATGTTAACACCATCTGTAATCTCATTTTCAAAAGCACCCATATTTTCTATAGCTTCCTACAGACGTTCACAAAAACCAATTTGTTTTGTTGGTTCCTACGAGATGTAGTGTGTAAACGCTGTTCATAGTGATACTGGTTCACAACAGTGTCAGAACATCTGCTTAATTTCTGTGGACCTCAGATGAGGCTGAAGCACATGTTTATCAGGGATGAGTCTCTCAAGTAGACAAATAGCATTCAGCAGCCCACAAAGTTCCTCCAATCCCTAACAAGCATTTGCCTTAAAAAATTTTTTTTAAATTATAATTCTGTGTATTTAATTCACCACAGAGGGAGGAAAGGAGGAAGGAAAACATTCCAGAATTCAACGGGAACAATTGTGCAATTATGCAACCAAATAATTATCTTTACGAGAGCCTCTGTGAAACACAACCATAGAATTCTTAAATTTCTTCCACCAGTGGAACTGAACAGCCCTTCAGATGCCTGGCTACAAAGATATTTTAGGTTATTCTTACAATGTGGACTTAAAAGAGCTCAACTCCTGTAGAACATCCTACAAAAGCAGCCGATCTTGAACACTGCCTACTTGTGCGACCTCACCTGCTGAACTCGGCCACGCACTTGCGATGTAATCTGGGAGCAGAAGAATCTGGTTTGGTTTTTGATGCTGAATTTTCCCGTGGACTCTCGGCCTTCCATCAGATCTTCAAGGACCAAGACAGCTATGCTTAGAAGTTGACGCAAGAGGCGTCGCTTAAACGCGGACAGTTCTCCTGCAGAGGAAGGTGTTTCCAAGTTCACTGCAGATATCTTGGGAAGCTTAACAGAAGGTCCTGAACAGCTAAGCCATGACTTTGCCATGGATATTTTAAGCTGGCAGAGCAGCCCTTGAAAGGCTTTTGCTACTGCCTGCAAACAAGGACTGCCTAGTTTAAGGGAAGATGCCAGCCAACTCTCCCTGGTTTCTATA
>VZTL01078905.1:0-18530 GCA_013400535.1 Scopus umbretta
AAAACACTGTGAGAAATACTGCAGGCGATAAACCAGTAGAAGGAATTTTCTAATTACTGTCAGAGTTTTCAGGATCCGATGTGGACAGAATTTAAGAGGCAGGATGACATTCTTAAACCTGTAGTGGAAACGAACGTGGAACAGAGGAACATAGCAAACACTGTACAATCACCAGCACTTGTTCCTCAACTAAATATCACAGCCTGGTGTTTTTTTCGGGCGTTTCCTGCAGACATCTCACTTGCAGTCCTGAACCACCCCAAAACATTCGGAATAAACCAGCAGGAGTGGCACAAGGCAGTACAAGTACACAGCATTAATGTAACTTATCTCTATCCTGACAGCAATATGTTTGTGACAGCTTGTTCGGGCTTTCCACCTCTGCCTACAGCTTGATGCTTGGCACGGGCACCCTTGTCTCTCTCGAGAGGTGGCAGGACCCGCCAGCTCTCCCAAGCTAAAGAGCCTGGGTCTTTCTTTTTGCTTCCATCTGCAAGGGCTCAGCTGACTGCATCCTGCCCTTAGCCACCTCCTCACCTAATTAGATGGGATACTAAACTGCTTAGCAGTATTTCACTTTCCATCGTGGTATAAAGAGCCCAGGTTACTAAAGGATTAGCAACTATAACATTAAAGTGTTATATATACACAGAGAATTGCCTGTCCTAGTCTCTGCTAAATCTTGGTCACAGGGGACCTGTTAAAAGATGGGAGATGCCAAAAGGAAAGAAACCATGGACAAACAAGGCGATGAATCTGGACTACGGTGGAAGTGGCTGCATACATGACACCGCGACAAGGAAAAGGGGCATTACCAGGCGCGAGCAGTAATTGACATTCAGCTCTTCCGGACAGGCAGACAAATGGAGTAAAGGAAGGAAATAAATACATTTTTAAACAATTCAAATGCAACACCAAGTCAGAATTTAATGGCCACGGTCGTTAAGGGGCAAAAGGGAGAACCAGATTACTGCAAATGAATAGGAAAGCCTGTTAGCATGTCAGTGATACTGTTTCAGATTTTTTTTAAACAGAAAGTAGCCTCTCATGAAGGTAGAGAAATTAAATAAATGATCTGACCTTTGTTTTTTCCCAAAGGTCACATAACCAAACTTTGTCTTAAATCTCTAAACACACTCCTTCTGCTATTCTTTTTCTTAATTGGATTGTCCACCAGTGATTACCTCCATAACTCATAACTTGTGGATTTTGCTCAAACTTCTCTCCATGCAGGTTTGCTAACCTATGGCTGGCCTATAAAGAGGTAAAAAAAACCAAAAAACCAAAAACAACCTGTTCTAGTAAAAAGCCAGGCTACTCTTAAACTAATTTCCATATCACCACAGGCAGCACAGTAGAATACTCTCTATTCTCATCACCTACTCTTGCCACTTTTCTTTCATGTGGCTGTTGTAAGAGTACCAATAAATCTGCCTCTTGCATCTACCCACTGTCTCTGTCACATTATAACCAGATGTCGTAACTACAGATGACCCTGTTTACATCAGTATCTCATTCAAGGATGCTCTGTTGCTCTGTTTCTTCTTTCATTTGGAAAGGGAATATAAAAGTCCCTTGGCACCTGTGTGCAGAATCTGATGGGCAACAGAAAGGGGGAAGAAAGTGATCTTCTCAAAGACACTATTTTCCCAGAGGATGCCATGAGGTGCTCCAGAGCCTTGCAGTGCTCTCAGCACAGCCCGTGCCAGTGGCTGAACCAAAAAGCCACCCAGGCACCGGTCACCCTTGCTGCCCTGCACCCAGCAGCCCTGTCACACAACTCGCACACGCTGAGGCTGGGCAGCTTAAAGACTTCTTGCTAAAACCAGCGCAATCCAAGCGCCTGCTGCAGTCGCCACAGGCTGGGCACTCCACTTGCTGTGCATTAAGTACTCATTAATGATAGCTTGCTTTTACAAGCCTCTCTACTTAGGAAAGGTAAATGCTATCTCTTTGAGGTTGGTAAGAATCAACACAACTGCATATTTCCCACCCAGCTAACCTAAGTGCCCAGAGAAAAAGTTGTAACACTGTGTATTCAACAAGTTTTTCCACTTTCATGATACCCTAGAGCAAATGAAAGTTTGCTAACATGTACTACTTTGGGGTTTGGCTGGTTTTTTTTTCTTTAGCTGCTTTGAGATTCACGAGTGTAAGCACACTATAAATGCATATCAGAGAGTTTCACAATTACCTGCGTCTGGACTGATATTTCACTCCAGTATGTTTTTCAAAAGGCAGCCAGTCTTGAATTCAAAACGCCCAGGGGGAAGAGTTTACTCATGTTTTAGGGACCCATGGCAGTGATTCTCCTGCATTGCAAAGTTTTTTCTGCTTTATTTTAATTTCTCTGGCTCACCGGGACTCCAGCCCACTGGAAACAAAAATATTTTAGAGACCTTGACCTGGGCCAACAGTGGCTGACCAACACAGACACGTGCCCCTGTGTTCGCCTGCATCCTGGACACAGTACTGCTGTGTTGGGGCCACCGGCACTGCGAGCCAGCGGTAACGGTCTTGGGCATGACCTCTGCTTTGCTGCTTTGGGGCTCTGAGCTGCTGTCTCCACGTGGTCAGCGCAGTGCAGAGGTGCACTGGCTCATGTGGAAGCTTCCGGTGCAGCCCTCCATTTTACTTCTTCTCGCTAGCCTGAATCATCGAGGTGACTGCATGTGCAGAGGGAAGAGTGGCAGAGAAAGGTTTCTCAGGAAAAATCTTCAAGTCCTCTGTCTTTTACAGAGAAGGCACAAAGTCCACGTTCAAAGTGCCCCTCAGTTCAGCAGTTTCAGCCCCGTCAGCAGTGCAGCATCCAGCCAGCACAGAGCCCGTCCTGAGCGGGCAGAGCCCAGAGTGCCAACTCCAGCGCCCTGACCAGCAATCCCTGCAGAGCTCCTGTGTCCCTCACCTGAGCAGAGGCTAGCAAGCATGACAGGTTGGGCCAAGCAAAAACACATTTAGTTTTGTGATTCATTGCAAATTAATTTGTTTTCAGCCCATGGTTTATGCTTTAGTCCCTCTAGCTACCTAGTGTATCGGCAAAAAGAATCAGCATCTCCCTGCGTTAAGATGTTCAGCAATCTCACACAACACTCATGACTTGTTCAAAGACGTATCAAACCTGCAGTTGCAGAAGTTTGTTCTTTTGGGCATTTAATTCTTATAAACACAGCTTTGACCTTCTCATCCACATTTCTGAAAAATGCTGGATCCGTGCTATAGCTGCCACTCCACCCATCCCACCCCACCTCTGGCAGCTTTTGCCCTAAATAAAACAAGGGCGTTACATGGTTACAAACTAGATGATGGACCCAGCTATACTTCAGTCACAACAGTACCAGTCGTTATTACTTAAATCAGCTTGTGCTTCTTTCTTCTTCTGTCTGTGTATTTAAATATTGTGCTGATATACACCGAACTCCCTATAGCACTGTAAGACATTTTATTCATGTCTCAGAAGTGCTCTTGTTTGCTTGGATGGTGGGAAGAATGAATCCCACTTCTACTTCCCACTCACTCCTGTTAAATAATACCAATAGTACCGATAAAAACCAAGTAATACTGACAATACTACTACTGGCAACACACTAAATGATCCTGTTAAATAACAACTAAAGAAAATGGGTTCACTCACAAAACAGGTAAGTACATGAGAATGTGGCTCCATGTAATTGAAACTTAACCCAACAGCACTGCTGCATTTGCATTCACAGAAAGACTGTAAACTTTGAGTAAAACTATATTCAAATGATTTGGCTCAATTTGGTACTCATAGCCTGTGCTAGGCTGACACCTTTCTGAGAAGGCTCAAGAGAAAGAATTGGTTCTATCAAACCTCCTAAAGCCTACAGATGACAGGAGGTGTTAATGAGCAAGAGTTTGGGAGCTCCTTGGGGCCAAGAAAAAGCTGTCAATGATGGGCCTATCTGAATTCAGTGGCTGCAGTTATCCAGCAGAGCAAAGAAATGTTCTCAAGCAGCTGCTTCTTTTTCCCACCGTGGTATACCAAAACGTTTTAAACCATACAGCGGTTTAAACATAGAGTGGTTTAAACCATAGGGGTGGCATACTAAGCAGCCTTCTGGCATACGTCCCGCAGCCAAAATGAAAATGTGAAAGTCCTAGCATGAAACTTAATCATCCTGCAGCTAATATAACTGAAAAGTGACAGAATACAGGCTTGATGTCCTGAGAGATGCTGGCACGGCTTATGCTTATATGCTAGTCCATTTTGGACAGTGTGAGCAGTCCTGGAAAACTCTCTGCATCTGGGGCTCCCTGAACCCAACAGGGCCAGGGCTCCCTCACACAAGGAGAGCTCCTTCATTGTTTAGCTCATTTACTCACAAGCTCTCCAAATGACCTCTCTGGGGGCACAATTTTAGACCAAGACCTGTGGTTCTTTCCTCACACAAGTCCAAACTCTGCATGAGACGTTGCAGTGACTTCAGATCAGCCTCCTGCAAGGGCAGCTCATCCAGCACTGCTCAAATGCACCAACCCTCATTGCCTCTTACTGTGTCTGGAAAAAAAAATCTCTGCTTCCCCCAAATTAAACATTTTACAAAGAGGTAAGCTGGGCTGGGGAAACATTTGGCTCTGACGGGTCTGTGGAAGAGGATGGCAGACAGGCAGCGAGAAGGCTGGGAAATGGAAGTCCCCACAGTCACCTGCCAGCAAGGGGTACCCACCACTGCTCTCAGAGCTCACTGGGCTGCAAGCGTGTGTCGCATGAAGTAAGCCCATACCTGACACTTAAGTTTCTAAATTGTCATTTTCGTGGTATGCCCAGGGGCAAAATACAGAGCTCTGCCAACCTTCCTGAAGCTGTCAGGACTGGACTAAAAATAATGGAGGAAAAACATGGGAACAAAAATCTGAAGGACACTAAATTCAGGTCATGGCTGTGAGTTGGGTCAACCAGCTACAGAGTGAAGGCAGGTCCTTTTCTTTTCTTTCTTTCTCTCCTTCAATGCCAGACTTGTTTAACGAGACTCTCCTTGGTGAATTTTCTTTTATAATTAACAAGTGAAAAGGAAGCACGCTTCTCTGCATACCGCAGCTGCCTTACGCAAACCATTTCCATTTTTAAGACTGGGAAAAGGCTTTGCTGCCTCTGCTTAAATACAGTCTTACTTTTCAGCCTTGTGGAATTTGGGAGGGAGAGGGGGAACGAGCAAGTGTCTTAAATGATTGAAGATTTCTGCATTCATATTAAATGATAAACATTAACAAAAATAACAGTGAGAAACAGCCTCTAGCATGCAGGCTGGGGCAAATCTGTCACAACAAACACAGCGGGTGGCTGATCTCGCAAGGTCTGAAAGACTATCTTGATCCTCAGCGTGTGCTAACCACATATGCTTTACATTTAAAAAATAAAAAAGATCTCTTGGTGCTTTATATAGGCTCGCACAACTCTTTCCTGCTACCTGTCTATTAAAAAAAACCTGGTAGGTTGAGTTTGGTCGCATGCAAGGGGGAAGGTGAGGAAGGTATATAATCTCTCCACTTTTCTTGGCACCAGAACAAACTCGCAGACGCCAGCTGCCACTACGTGTAGGCAGGAAGACGACTCCCAACCGTTAGGACATCCAAACTCTGGGAGACTCTGCTTTCCAAGTGCAAAAACATTTCCCTGCTTCAAAGATGGGGCTTGGCAAGTTTAGGGGAAAAAAATTAAGGACCAGGTGAGGAGCTGCATGACCTTGCAGGTCCCTTATAAAATAAAACTGCATTTGGACTTGGGCACTCCTGCCCGCACCCCATCACTTCCAGGATGACTGTCCTGAAAATGGTCCCTGGGAACACAGACCCAGGAGAGGAAAGGCTCAATGGTGCTTGATACAGCTGGGTGTGATGCACAGAGGTGGCACAGAAGTCTCACCTCTACCTTATCACAGAGTAGAGCAAGCATGCAAACCTGGCATCTTTAATTTGGAAAAGCTACTCCCTTGCTTTCTGGCACTTGCAGCGCCAACGCAAACCCCCCCCGGCTGCAAGGCTGGGACTTGTTGAGCAAGATGCGCACAGTGAAACTCCGACTCAGACTCTTGCGCATCATGACAGCATAGAAACAACAATATACAGCCATCCTCTGCACAGGCACCTTCCTACAAACCACGTCCAGAGGAAAGCTGCAGAGTTATCAGCAAGGACGAGAAATTCAGAGAAGGAAAGAAGGAAAAGAAAAGTAAGTTTGCAAGCATTAAGGGACAGAGAGATTAGGTCTGCCCTTGCATAGCCATATAGCAACTGTCAACCCAGCCCGATCACTACAGCCTCTTCTGCATCCATTCTGCATCCCTGTAGCCCCAGTGGCAAAGGCTGGTCTCTGTCCCCTGAAGACCAGGGCTGCCTAAACTACTCCAGCACAGTGCTCAGGAGCTGGGAGGAGGCCTGGGACATGTATCATTACTCTGGACCCTGAGACAGGCTGAAGCAGCTGCAGCTGCTCTGGCAGCGGGGGCAGCGGCGATCCCAAAGCGGTCCCTGGCAAGGTACCAAGCCTACCCCTGGCACAGCGCTCCGTAGAGCCAGGGGTTTTGGCTGCACCAATAAATGCTGGTAGCTCAACCCAAAACAAATAAAGTAAAATTAACATTCCTTCGTGGCTGACTCACAGCAGAAGTGTAGTCTTTTTACCGGCCTGTGCTTCCCTTCCCCCATGAGCTTGTCTCCCTCTGTGTGAGAACGATGAAGCACTGCAGTTTACTGGAGACCAGGTTCCCGCACCACCCCAAGCCGAGCCCGGCTTTGCTCAGCACTCCGCGCCCCTGTAGCTACACAAATGGTTTAAAGGGCTCTGGTTTGGAAGGCAACTCAGAGCAAAATGTTTAAACGCCTCACTTGGAAAACCTCACCGAACTGTGCCCGTGCGTGGATCCCTCTTCCTTCTTTTCACTTATTTCACTGAAATGCTTTGCTGCATCAGTGCATTGATTTGGCTGACAACAGTGTATTTCTGGAAACTAAACAGTAAACTATTTGCTAGTCTGTTTCTAGTAAATACGTCACTTGTAATAAGAGCACGTGTTTGTTTGGCTTGGTTTGGATCAGTGGCATTCAGTATGCATCGCCGCAGGATAAGAAGAGGGTAAAGATTTCAGGGTTTGGTCCTACACTGTGTATGCAGAAAGGCGAGAGAAAGGGAGCCTGGCTTTTAGAGATAACAGTATTTATCTGAGCTAGAAGCCTTGGTTAACTAAAAGTTTTTACCAGCTGATGCTGACAAGTCTTTGGTAGCCTCAACCCCCTGCCCAAGAGACCTCCTAAAGGACAGTACTGCACCGGTGGCACTTGGCAGCCTCAGCCACCGCTGCAGCGCCCGCCAAAAGGGCTGAAGGGGAATTAACCGAGTCACTCTCTCGCTCCAGGTCGGGTCAGCCCAGGTCACGGCTGGGGCGGTGCGCAGACCTGCACTGATAAACCCGTACAGGACGCCAACAGGGCTGCCAAGCTGGTGTTTGCTCTCCGTTGTAAATCTACACATAGAAGCAGCACACTGTGCTTTTCCGCATAATCCTCTAGCTGCGACCATGTATGTGTCAAGAAAAAATAGCAGTAGCAGAAGTTACTACAACTTACTGGGCAGGGAGGGGAGGGAACAACCCTTGCTTAAGGCATAAGCCAGGCAGAAAGCATCTATTTCTACAGCGGGGAAGCACAGCTCGGCAACTCCAAGCCAAACATAAATGCTGCAGGCACAGCTGCTCTACTGCCTGTCAAATAACAAAATATTTGTAGCCGGTCCTTTTTATCTGCACAGGCCCAGTGGGAAATCACAGAGCGAGGAGGCCAAGCACTGCCAAAATACGTGGTGAAACTGCACAGAAGCTAGGAGAGATTGCACCTCTCTCTTGCTGCCGGAGAAATGCTCAGGGGCATTAATGGAAAATTCCCTGCAATTTCAGAGCACTTTGGAAAAGTTGCATATTAGTTGGTGGATATCATTTTTGTCATTTGCCATCCCTAACTCAGACAGCAAAACTCGACAGCTTTAACAATCTTATTGTATTTTTTACTCCCCCAAGTCCTTCATCCAGTACTTTTTCTCGATTAAGCAACCTCTCTTACGGGACAGATCAGCTTTCAGTGATCTCTCCTTCTGTGTGACCTCTTCACGGGCAGAGGTGCGCTGAACATCTGTTCTACTTCCCTGGGGTTCCTTGCAGTACCTCCTAAGTGTTCTATACTATTCTTTACTGACTTGGTTGGCTAGACTGCCACTCCCTTTGTGGGTGTGTTGACTGTATCTATGTTTCTTACTAAGTGAAGAAGGAACATTTGAAAAAGCTATTCCTCATCTACAAAATTCACATGGCCCAGCTTCCAAGAGTGAGTTAAACAAAGGTATCTGAAGAGTGGAACTACACATCTGACCATGTTCCTGCTTTGGTCAGCTGCAGGAGTCAATTGAAGCCACTTACAACCTCTGCATTCTTACGACAATCAGTAGCTGGGAGCAAGAAGGGGATCGGTATCTCTGCAGGCTTGCCTTCCTGCTTCCTGAAGATCATGCTTGTGTGACTCCCGCTCACTGCACGCAGGGTGTGCCTGGTCCCACTATGGCCTACCTTCCTCCTGAGACAAGCTGAGAAGACCTCCAGCTGCTGAGGAACATTCCACACAAAGTAAGAGCAAGACGCTCTCTACTAAGAAAAAACCCATTTTGTCTCTTTCTGTTAATGTTTGGCCTGTCCAACACAGCTGTGTCCATTACAGTTCATTTCACTGGCATTCGTCGCAGTACTACAAGACCGTATTTGCACTGGTGCCAGGTTGTCTGCATTGTGAATCTGCATTGAGTAGCTCCTTCATTATAGTTACTCTAGTGCAGGTTTCTCTAGAGTACCTCTAAAGAACAGAAATAAAACCAGAACTCACTAGGAGGACCAAAAGTAACTGAGTTTCATCTTTGGTTTACAACAGCTCACTGGATACAGCCTCTATGTTACATATGTAAGTACTACCTCATTAACTTCATTGTAGGTCACTTGAAGTATCTCAGTTTAGTGGCCTTGATGTAAAACAAATATATAATGATATTTTCAGTGTTTGCATTGTCTTAAACTTTGGAGACACCATCTCCTGCAACGTGTCTGTAACACAACCGTGTTTGCTAGAGCCTGTTAATAACACAAAAATAATAGATACTAAAGCCAAGAGGGAAAACTGTCTTCTTCCCTAACTTCTCATACCTGTGCAGAATGGCACAGCATCATGTTAGATAGACATGTTAATATAGACAGTTTCACAGTCATAACCAGCAGTTACTTTTACTATATACTCATATACAGTGCTTTTCCTAACAGTAGGCTGTTTGTAAATGCAGCTGATTTCAGGCCATAATTACTATACAAACTGGTTCATCTACCTTAAATACCCGTGTAACCTTGTTACTGCTCACATTCTTTAGTGTTTTTACTTCTCCCCAGAAAAGAACAGTGCCATTTTACAGACAGGAGACTGTGGAACAAAAATAGAGCTGGCCACACTCCTATCTTTGCTTTTGAGTCCCTTCTGGGGGGGAATGCTGTTCAATGGCAAGAATTAGCAGAAACAGATTTAAGACTTCTCCTTTCTCTCTCCTCCTCCACTCACTCACCCCAGGAAAGAGATAAACATATCTTAGACTGTAGAGCAATTAATTTCTCATAGGGTCTAGGATTATAAATACAGTGCTCTCGGATTATCCTTAGCAAAGAACTCTCTCTTTGGAGTCAGTCCAGCCAACTCTCAACCTGTGACTGTAGAGGAACAGCTTAGTGGTTTGGAAACCCTTGAGACTTGTCTATAGACCACTTTTAGCCTATGCCTATTCCTCAGTCTCACATAGAGCTGCTCCCCATCTACCTGCAGGCACATGGAGGAACAGGCTGTTTCACTGGCCCCACTGAAGACCTCTTGGACCATAAATGACCACATGATGAGGATACCTTTGGTTTTCATTCTTAAAGGCAGCAGGTACCTCCAACTGTGTGCCTCCATGGTGTCTGTGGAGCACATGCAGGTTCAGGAAGACATGGGAAAGAAGGGATGGCAGCAATGGCAAATAACAGTCCTCACGGCAGCATTGGGACCAAAGCTGACCTGACATGCTATACTGGGTATGGGAATGATGTGGCAGATAAATTCACACACTCTCAGCAAACTGGAGTCATCGCAGTGTCGGGCTGCTGCCTAGTGCTCAGGAAACTAGAGCTGCTCCATCACAAACTTCCCTGTGATCTTGAGCAAAGAAAATCTGACCATGGCCTTAGTCACAATCAGATGCCAAATTCCCATGGAAATCACTTGAATAGATAAGATACCTTGTGGGCTCTGGTCAGATCTCCTCAATATACCCAGGTCTCATTTCTACCTATCCAAACTCATCTTGATACTAAGTTGAGTCTGATTTTATCCAAGTCAATGACAACCCTCCTGCCCCCCAACCTTTCTTATCTTGCAGACTTTTCAGTGTCTGAGGGAGGAAATAAGGCACAAAATATTGCCCGAGACCCTTCCTCTATTCAAACACACTTCTGATTATTCATTTCATTAATTGATTGCATTAGGGAACTGCCGCATCAAGCACATCACATTTAGGACACATCTGCATTCTCCATTTTAATACCTCTTCATGATTTGCAATGTATTTCTCTCATTTAAAGGCAGAATAACATTTCCTAATACAGACTGAATTTATTCAGAAGCACAGAAGTCAGCTGCCTTTACTACTGACAGATGCACTTCAATGTAATTAGTTTCATGACTATTAATGAAATAACTCATTTGAACTTTTGCCACTAAAATGTTAATGAGTAAGACCTGATAGTGGTTTGGTAATGGGATATAGATCCTTTTACAGTTTGTTAGTTCAGATCTGGCCCATGTCCACCGTGACCAAAGGTCATTACTACCTGAAGACTATTTGATAATCTGCGCGAGGCAAGTTGGTAGCATTAAGCCCATGCTTAGCAAGAAACAGCCTTTCAATTTGCTGTCAGCAGAAAAGGAAAGCAGAGAAAGGTCACTGCAGCGTGCTACTTTTACACAGCTGCAGTCAGAAAATTTCAGTCGTTAGGACTGTTCACCCAGCACCTTTCACCAGCAATGAATTCAATGAAGGTAGAAGAGAAATAATTTGAGTTGAAAAAGCTTGTAGATTTTCCGTGCGAGATACAATTAGCCTCTCTGAGTCACCGCCGTGGTTTGTTTGCTGGTAGCACACTTACCAAACAGAACTGGAAAAATAAATACCAAACCCATAAAAGATCATACTTGGTGTTTCTAAGTTTTAGCCAGTCACTCACTAGGTTCAGAAGAGCATTTCAGAGGTGAACCATGTTGTTCCTGGTATATTGCTCCCCATCGCCACTCCAGCAAACCAAAAGGTTACATGTGACCTTCAACAGTGGCCGATGCATACTGCATCCACTCTATAAATCCTGTTTGGGTCGTGATATGATTCAGCCCATACATAAGCACATCCCAAAATTAATAAATTCACCCTGACAGCACACCAGTGCAAGCTTTAAAAATTACTGCTACCTCTTCAGAGACAGTAAAATGTGACATGCAACAAAATTATTTTTTCAAGGACTTAGAGGAACTGGGACTGATTAAGTTTTCATGGGGAACTTTAGGAAGGGTAGGCACAACATAATTACTCAAACCAAAATTCAAACACTGTACTCAAGTTGGCAACCCTTCTCTTACGACTGCACATGGGCATGACCGAGGTTACATCTCTAACAGGATGATACCTCCAGCACCATACTCCTTCACATTGCCATCTACCTCCTGCCTTTAGACTGAGTCACAACACAGCGACGTAATGAATCCTGAACAAGACCCTCCTGAAGCACTGATTTTGAAACAAATAGGCAGTACATGCAATAAATGTGGGCAATACATGCAATAAATGCAATTCCGTAGCTTACCTCAGCTTTCCCCAGCTTACCTTAGCTTTCCCCTTCTTTAGTCTCTTAAGAATACAGTTTTATTTGGACTAGACTATCTTCTGCAAGAGGTCATTGGTGAGAGGTCTCACAAACCCTCACTATTCTTCTTGACCACGGAAAATTAAATTAAAACTGCTGAATGGCACCCAGGCCTGTGTGGATTTGACACTATGACGGGAGCACTCTTTCAAATGTACTTACGGGCTACGTTCTTCAAATGTCCGTATGTGCAGATGTAAGATAAATGAAATGCTTGTACAGGGCTGGTATTCCATGAAAATTTTAAATCACTGATCAAGACTTAGGTTTCAGTTTTGTGCTCGTTTTTTTGAAAGTCTCATCATATAAGACAGTAATACTAGCTTATTATTATTTTTTTTTTTAAAGGGTCTCACCTTGGATAAAAATCAGTCACTTATCTAACTGGGCAGCTGTCATATATTTACTTACACATACATACATATATATATATGACTGGGCATCAGCAATTCACAATACAGGGAACAGCCAAGAATTTACTGAGCAGTGTTGTCTTAGATTTCACAGGGGACAGTGACTGTATATGCCTGTGGTTTTCAGATGCCAAGATCTTTCAGCAAGTCTGGTTTTTCAAGTGGAGCTGCTCGGTACCTTTTGCAAGTCAGACTCTCATTAGGTGTTTCTGGCTAGGAACCTACTGGGGAGGTATTACAACCATTAGTCACTTTGGAGAGAAAGCTGTAGTTATGCAAGGTTAAGCATCTCACTTCATGCACGTTTCAAAGAGAAACTTTCATATTACATCCTGCAGCCTTAACTCCATAGTTATTGGCCCACTCGGTAGCAGTCTTCTTCCTCCATTTCCAGCTTTCACAGGAATATGTGCAGCAGAGTAATGAATGTTGCACATAAGATCCAAACAAACAATTCATTAATCAGTTAAGAACCCTCCAAACCCCACACCAGCATAAACAAATGTGGTTTGCCCCATGTTACGTATTCACTCTTCAGTATCAACCCAGCTGCTCTGTGCTTCCATTTGACCATCTCCAGTTGGGATACACAGTCGCCCCTGCGGTCCTTGAGTAAAGCCCCAACTGCCCCCCGTCTGGGACAGCCTCTATCTGTAAAACCCTCAATGCTAAAAAAGGCTCAAACCAAAAAACCTTTGACTAACTACTGGGTCTTGATGAATGGCTAACATATTGATATTACAAGGCAAAGGTGACAGAAGGATTACCTTGATGCAGCAAAACTGCATCTGAATTCAGACACTTGACAGGAAAAAAGTGCACTTTTAATAGCACTGGCTTGAATACTACACTTTGATTCTCTAGAAATGGTGCATTTTATTCTGTATTTATATTTTTCCTCAAACAGCAAGCTATGGCACTGTTTTCCTATTGACAGATCTTTTTGCTGTGTGCAGTGATAATTTCTTTTCTTTTTTTTTTAGTATTTGGGATTCTTCTAAAGTGGGATCTTCTGCACTTCACAGTGACATTCCTGAAATAACTTTGAAGAAGAAATAATGAGCCTCCCCTTACTTTACAGGTTCTTTAATACAATGTAAGCAGCTTTACAAGGCTTAGCTAGTCTCTGCTGACCTAACTGCATATTGTACTCCTATAATAAACTAAAATAAGCAGCCTGCTTCCACAACAATTGACTAATTAACATAGTGATTTTGTTAGCCTCTTATTAAAAAAAATCCTAGTCTTTCAAAAATCAGACATATCAAATAACAGTGGACGAGATTACTAGAAAGAGAAATAGAAACAAATATCTCAATAAGCAAATCAATGTTGTGCTAAGCTTGTTGTGTGGGTTTCTTTTTTTAATTTCCAGCAATTTAGCTGGTTTGTTTTTTTTTTTTTATTTGCCTCTGATTCATTTTCTCAAGAGCAGACACTGTGTTCAAATCCCTGCTGGCTGCTGTGTTTGACCGCTCGCCAATCTGCACTATGGTGTTTATATGGGATCTGTCTGCTACTGAGTCACTGCGTCCCCGCAGAGAGCATGAGGTCACTTGCTGCTAGATCAGAGCACCAGCGGGGACGGCCCAGAGCTGGGCCAGACTGCAGC
The DNA here is from genome assembly GCA_013400535.1 of Scopus umbretta. Taxonomy (NCBI): domain Eukaryota; kingdom Metazoa; phylum Chordata; class Aves; order Pelecaniformes; family Scopidae; genus Scopus; species Scopus umbretta. The sequence goes on from VZTL01078905.1 coordinate 14,010, forward strand.
AACATCTTTTACATAAGAGGCAGGCTTCTCTCCTCTGCCTGCCATAAACTTTCCTGCCTTTCCCCCAGAAGAGGCCAATAATTTATTAGTTATTGCAATTATTATATAATTATTATAACTGTTTATTACCATTTACTATTTAGGCTTTTGACTACCACACTTAGGAAAGGTAAGTTTGTGGAATTTCCTGTCTGGACCATCTATGCCTCTTGCGCTGTGCAAAAGGGACATATACACCGTATGTACGCACTGTATATATAATGGTATCGGGAAGTACCGAGAGGAGAGGGCATTTAATGGGAAAAAACCCTAAAACTGTTTTCTCAAACTCAGCTCATCACTCCTCTGACGGCAGACAGAATTCAGATGCGATGCCCCCAGCCTACCGCCTTTGTGTTTGCCCACAAAGGAATCAGCAAAGATGCCTTTAAATTGCTATCATTAAACCTCAGAACTGGTGCCTTATGGAAAAGAAACTAGGCAGCACTCAATTCAGTTCAAGCTATCAGGCAGAAAATTGCATGTTGATGCAAACTTACTTCACAAAGGTTTAACAGTTTTCTTTTCAAGGATTTAGTTCTATCATATCTGAAAATTTGGTTTCTGAACCCCCAGTGGCAGCCCTGAGGAGCAGTATTTGATCAAAACCATGTCATCCTTTGGGTTTATCCACTGCCAACACTTTTTGCTTTCATAAAAAAAACGGTTTGCTTGTTATCCATAATCAAAGCTCAATGGCCACAGTATTTTTCGATTCCTTATTTTCAGAGCTTCACCTTCTAGCTGATTAATCTGGGGAAAGCTATAAGTAAATGAACGTGACAATCCAGTGGGAAATGCAAGGTGATGGTATCCATAAGCATCGCTACATCCATAGCATGTAATAAAATTATGTACGCAATAGATTAAACACTTAAGCTGATCCCAGGAATTGCAGCGAATAAGGGCAAAGAAAGAGACACAGCTTGTTTCCAGCAGTTGTTCATGTGGCGACGAGCCTTATCTCCGAGACATGCCACCATCAGTGCTGATAACACACGAAACGCTACGAATGAGAAAATGTACATGGGCGTTAGACTAATACAATTTTTTTATCTTGTTTCACTCAAGAAATTCCAGAAACTCAAAATTCAAGGCTTCCAGACAGGGACTTATAAGAATACATGCTTTTTCTAAAGATGTGACTATCTCAAGATGAATTGACAGGAAACACTGCCAAAAAGGGCAAAATCTTCTAAGATGCCAAAACCTTTTACGGTGCTCTCATTATGTAGCTTTCCACGTGTTTTACAAAACTGGTTGGTATGTGTTTGTATTAGAGTGATCAGGACAACACTTTGGGTTCAAAACCAGTCATTTATTCACAGCTTAAAGGCCAGAAGGGATCACCATCTCATCTGACTTTCTGAGTGTCTCAAGTCCTCACGTTTAACCTAGGAACTCCTACACTGAGCTCAAGCAGCTAGGTTTGGCTAAGGTATATCTTCCAGGGAGGCATCTGCTCTTGAGAGGAAGAAATCCAGATACGAACGCACCAACTGCCTTCCTAATTTGCTCCAATGCATAATCATGCTTACTACTAGTCACAATTGCTGCACACAGGACTTCACCTCTCAGGCACAGACCACTGCTCAGCCTCCCTTTTCAAGATGGAAGAGCTCTTTAGTGGTCAGTATTTTTTTTTCCTTTCCAGTGCTAACATGTCAATTTTAGACAAAATCAGCAGATGAACACTTAATTTTTTCCTCAGAGGGCATCTCCAGTGGCCCTTGAATCATCTACAAGCTCTTTCACAGCTTCTCCAATCTTCCTAATAACGTTTGTCAATGCTGGAAACATGCATAATATTTTTTCAATATCCAAAATAATTTTTCGCCTGTCTTCCATGTTTGCCTCTTTGGACATCAATTTGAGCATGTTCTGTGGAAGGAAAAACCTGACCTGCCAAAACAGTAACAGCTTGATGCACAGGCACATCTTCCACAAAAGCTGTTTGAAATCATGGGACCTCCAAGCACTCCTGTATATACCATTAAAGCCCACAAACACTGGCTGTGTGTGCTTGTTTCCTCTACAAGGCACTTTACCAAAGACTGAAAACATCAAGAAAAACTGGGATTTCTTCCTTCTTGGCAATAAAAAACAAATACCAAAGCACTCACCAGCTGAGTGGCGTAAGACAAACTGGAAAATGGTTAAGCTACCTACAGATGTTTGACTGGAGGTCTGTTGTGGTTTCTCAGCCCTTGGGAAGAAATAGCAAAGAAGAAAATCTTAGGATGGCTACAACTAAAATCACGGCCTAAGACTTTAACCACTGCCTCATCAGAAGGAAGCACCAAGGAGCAGAAGGGCTCCCAAACAAACTGCAGCTCAGCACCTGCTTAACACATCTTTTACGTATCCTTCTGGGTGTAAGACGGCTGAAGAATCAAAGGACATGCTGTGCAAACAACTCACTACGCAATTTTGAGGTGAGATTTTAACTGCACAAAAATAAAGGCCTTTGGCTTTATCATTACAAAACCAATTTTATCTTTGTCCTCTTGCATGTTTGAATTGCTCTTGATTGTGCAAGTGAACACATCACCTGGTTGTGCAAGTTCCAGCAAGTGACATTTATTCAGCAAATATATGTAAGAAACTGAACTTCTAAAATGTTAGATGCATAAATGTAATTGTTTGCTTTCCTGTAATTATTCTAGGCTGTAATTTAAATACCATCCCTGCAATACAACTATGTAAAAAGATCAGTTCTGCACCACACACACAGATGCAAAAGGCATCCTTTTCTGTAGCTGTGGCTATATTATCAATCCAATCTCATATTTCATGTTGGATGATCCTAAAATGCATTTTAATGAAAATTTATGGGGCAGAAGCAAAATGGCATTTCACACAGAAACTTCTAAGCCCAACCATGGTATCTTCACACACATATCTCAGTAATACTGAGAAGGATCACCTTGCCAAAGAGTGCACGTATCAGCAGCCAAACAAAAAGAAAAAAAACTGATTCTGAGTTGGAACATGGTATTTATTTGTTCTTTCCCTTTCTGTAGCTTACAAAGCATTTTTGGCAGTAATCCCCTTACTGTGTTATCTCATTGTTATTCCATAAAAATTGCCTTTCAGAAGTTTACGTGTATGCATCCATTCATCCATACGTCACAGTTACATATGCTGAACAATCCCGAAGATTAATCCGCCAAGTATTACAAAAACCTATAGTTTTTAATTGCAGACTTACGGAGACTTAGAGAACCATTGCCTGTGTCTTGCTCTGAATTAGCACTACACAGTCCTGTAAAGATCTTAGTCCTTTTGGACAATTCCAGACGCTTTTTGGCTCATGTATATGCAGTCAAGTTCCTGCAAGCAGAGCAGCTCATCCCGCAGAGCTCAGAGGATTATACATGGTAATGTTTTTTTGTGCAACACACACAACGATCTGTGTGACCAAAGGGCTGGGGCACGAAGCTCGGGTTACCCAATGACACACTGTGACTGCCTGCAGCCAGCACAAGCCCTAATCATGCCCGTTGTTTTCTGGGAATGCCCGCAAGGAGGATGGTGCCGAGCCCGTACCGTCCCACCTCCCTCCCGCAGCTGGCACCATGGGCACAATCTCTCTGCAACTCCTCTTGCGTAACCGAGAACTGAATCCAGCCCTCAGTATTTTTAGATAGCAAACTGAGCTGAAATACCTTTCATTATGCGAGGTGGGTTGTCTGAATCGGTTCCAAGCAGGTGGGGGGGGGGGGGCATCATATAAAGTCAATCAACACACTTCACACAACCAAGGGTGCAGCTAAGGGGAAAATCCCCAAATGGCTCAGCCCACAGTTTTGCACAAGAAATGCAATGGAAATATAGCACCACATCTCTTCTCCAATTGTTTCTTGTTTACATGAAACCCAGTATTGAAGGGACCCTATAAAGGCAAACACCGTAATTGCTAACCTGCCCAGGTTAATCAGGTCTGCGAAGAGAGGTCCAGACTATGCCTCAAAGACTGTCCTCTTCTCTTTCAAATTCTCTCTGTCCTGGACTCAGAGGAAGAGGTTTCAATATAAAAGGCCCTTTTCTACTGACCATTAAGCACATCTAGGGTTAGCCATCTCTGCATTTGGGAGCCACGAGGAGTCACCCAAAAAGATTAGACAGAATACAGCAAATTCCTCCTGGCCTTGCAGGAAATAGCAGCTTGAAGTCCCTTGCAAAGAAGAGAATTTTCTAAGCCTTTGAGATGTTGACCAGAAGGCTTTGGTGACATTTTTTTTCCTGGAGTCATTTGCCAGTCTTCCAGCTTATTTCCCAGCTGTTTTAAACTGCCTAAACTATACTGAATTAAACTAAATCTAATACAGAATTATGTAATCATCCTAACAACAATTAAAAAGTACAGAGCCAGCCAATTCATTCATTATGATCTTCAAAAATGACTTCAAAATTTGCCCTTTGTGAAAACCATGATTGACCCTAAAATCATCACAAACCTGTGATTTTTCTCTCTCCACA